>MU131117.1:0-25346 GCA_015039435.1 Imleria badia
GATGCGCGATATACATGTCACCAGCGCGATACACAAATATTTATGGCACGACATTGGAGGAATTGACAAAATTATGATATTCTAAGCTATCAAGAACTTCAAGGAATAGTAGAGTGTGCGTATTAAACTTAGCACTACGAGTGACAGATATTCATATTGAGTGGACTGCAGTACTGAGAAGTCGTACTACCGTATATCGTCGCTGATGTCGCCCGTACCACCCTTCACCCTCGTCCCCTCAGGCTTGTTGGGAGGTTTTGTGAGCACGTCTGGACGACTTTGGTCGTCGCCTGTCGCATCCGTAGGGTTTCTTGATGGTCCTGTTGGGTTCGTCGACGTGCCGGCTCCGTCTGGGCTGTCGTGCAACGTGCGTCGTGCGTTTGTGTGGCTCTCCGACTCCGTCCTTGGCCAATGCTCGGTGACCTGTCCTTCGTGTTCTTGACCCACTTGTGACTCCGTTTTGGCTGCACAGCTTGTTGTTAGCTGCGTGTTGCATGCATGGGCGGTCATTGGGCGTTCTGGCGGTTGCGCAGCCACCCGCGCAGTGTCGTCGTGTTGTACGAGAGAGTGCTCGTCAAGTGCAAGCAGGAGTACTAGTGCAGACGACGTACACCACATTCGGTCGGAGATCGAACCTTGCATCACTCGTTACACTTACTGCGGTCTTACTAGTAGCGAGACGGACGAGGTTCTGAAGTAGATTTCTTCGATTTAGTAGTAGCTTGAAGTTCTTGATAGCTTAGAATATAATTTTGTCAATTCCTCCAATGTCGTGCCATAAATATTTGTGTATCGCGCTGGTGACATGTATATCGCGCATCATGTATTTGTATCGCGCGGATACTTGTGTATGTAATAAAGTCGCTTTTGGTGCGTCATAAGAGCAGAGCTTGAGATCTTGAGACCCCGGGCAACGCATTTCTTGTCCTCACTATTCACAGTCCACGAGATCGAACGCAACTTCGCCCACTGACGCACATTACGTACTCTGAGCTCTACTTGTATTCTCCACAGCAACGCGTAGACGACTGTCCAATATATATGTATGTACCAAACGCACGAAACAAAACGTCGAGTAGAAGGTAATGTATTGTAACAACGAAAATAGAAGCGTGAAAAAAAGTGAAGAGTGTAGAGTGTAGAGTGAACGTGTCCGACGACGTCACGGGGAATCAAAAAAAACAATTAGCACCTACCCCCCCAAACGCCTACATGATCACACACTCCTTCTCCTCGAGCTTGACGCCCTGAATACCCATCTCTGCAAACGTCGTCGGGCCCTTGGCACGTGGCGCCCCTGGGGGCGGTGACCCCTGTCCTTGCGCTGGTACCTGTCCTGGCGCTTGCGCTGGTCCTGGTCCTGGCTCCCAACCCGCATTGGGCACACCTGGAGCGCCCTGTGGTATCGCAGGCGACGGCATAGGCATACTCCCCGCCCGCTGACCAGGCGGCCTCCCCGCAGGTCTCGCATAGCCCGGCGACTCGCCGCGTGAAGGTGGGGGCGACCCACCCGACCCACTCCCGGGGTCGACGAGCGTGTAGCGATGTTGATTTGGAAAGTGTCGTCCAGGGCCTGATCCGGGGGGCGGACCTGATGCCGGAGCGGGTGCGGCACCTGGGGGCGGGCCGGGCGGACCCTGCGGCACCTGCGGACTCACAAACGGCGCTTGTTCCACGACGGGCGGCAACACCGGAGCGCCTCCCACACCACCACCAGGCCTGTGGTTCCGCGTCGAGTTCTTGCGAATGACATCGACGACCTCACGGCCGTCCTCGAGCGACACGCGCGACGTGCTGCCCTCGCGTTCCGAGCGCTGTTTCGCCTGCGTCCGTTTCCGCATGAGCTTGGATTCCGTGATCGTGGCGTGTTCCTGTCGGGAGAGGGATTGTGGGGAGGGCTGGGATAGCGCTGCCAGCCGTTCCACCGCGTCTGCGTTGCCATGATCCGAAGCCTGCCATCGCCTCAATTAGCACGCGTCCCAACACATTGGCCCGACTCACTAATTGGTACCACATCTGCGCCGCCTCGATATCCTTGTTCCCACCCACGCCAACCTCCTTGTAATACCCCATCGCAAATTCAGCGCTCGGCAGCCCCTTTCGTGCAGCCTTTTCGGCAAACGTAAACGCGAGGTTCTCGTCCTTGTCAAACGCCCCTTCGGCACCACACAAGAACCACTTGCTGAGCGCCATGTCGGCCTCGACTTCCCCTTGTTGACTCGCAAGGGAATAGTACTGCACACTCAACAGCGCGTCGAACGGGAACGGCGGGAGCGCAAACTCGTACGCGTGTCCGAGCTTGTACTGCGCCGGCGCAAAGTGCAAAAACGCGGCACGCTCGAGGTGGAGACGCGCTTCTTGTTCCGCCGACGAATGTTGTGGGATGAACGGGGCAAAGCATTGCGGAGGAACCGTCACGTGTGCGAACTCCCCAAGCAAAAGCAGACCATAGACATACGCGGGCTGCGGAACCTGCACCGACGCCAACGTCGCCGCGCGCAGAATCAACGGCAGGCCCAGCTCAGGCTGCGCAGGCAGCCCGAGCTGGCCCATCAAGTGCGCCATGCCCATCCGCTATGACATGCGTAGGAACGTTACTCACACGTGGTCAGTAAGCGAAAAAAAAAATGCACGTACGTAAACACAGCTCTCGACGTTGAGCTTGACGCCGCGTTCAAAGCAATCGCGCGCGTGCATCGCATCGTTGAAGTTTTCATAGTCGCGGCCGAGGCGGAACCACGCCTGAGCGTACCCCGCCCGCGCGGCCTGTTCAAAGTCGCGAAAGGCGACGCGGGGGTTGTGTGGGACGTGGTCGGGGTAGGCACCCGAGGCGGCAAAGGTTGCGCGCAGATAGATCGCTTCGGCGGCGAAGATGGGGATTGGGGTGGGGTGTTGGGCAGAGGCGATTTGGACGACGAGGGGGACTGCGATCTGAGCTAGGCGGAGGAGTTGGGGGTCTTGGATTGTGGCGGGTCCGACGGGCGGGGCGTCGCCCGAGGGGGTTTGCTGCGTGCGGTCGACGAGCATGAGGACGTCGCGCGCCCAGCTAATTCTCAGACCTGGGTCGTGGTTGGGCTGTTGGACGGTCGGGAGGGCCGCCGTGAGTGACTGGATGGTGGGGAGGGGTGCGGTGAGGGTGGGTGACCCATTTTGGCGGGGTGGCGAGGGTGCCTGTGGAGGGGCGTACGATGGCTGAACCGTGTTGGCTCTGGGGTGCATCTGGGGCTGCTGTGGGGGATGGTTGTAGTTGAGAGCGGGGACGGACGCTCTGTGGTTGAGCGGGGGTGCCTGGAACTGCGGTTGGTAGGGTGGTTGGTGTGGGTATGGATGCTGCGGGGGTCGTGGAGATGCAGGAAGCGGGATCGCAGCGGGTGAATTATGGTTCCACTGGCCCCACGCGTTCTGGTTTTGGGGCGGCTGGACTGAAGCGCGATGGGCAGCTGGGATGTACTGTTGCGGGTATTGCTGGGGAGGGGAGAGTGTGCGGTATGCGTCGTGGTAGGGCGGTTGCTGAAAAGCGGCGGCTTGGTTGTCCAACGTCCTTGCCATCTGTTTGTACATGTAATATAAAAAATGGGGTAATCAGCGACACATCGCGATGACACTTTTAACACGCGGCGCACATTGGCGGGCAGGTTCGGATCCAAGCGATGTGGACGCGGTGCGGGGAGTGGTGTGGAGGAAGGAGGAGGAGGGGAAGGGTGAGAGTAGGAGAAGGGGGGCGGAGGGGGGAGGGGAGGTGGCTGATCCTGGGCCACGTAACTGGCAGGGGGGTGGGGAGGCACGGGCGGAGCAGACATGGCTTCTCGTCCCTGGGCGAGTCCTCTCTCGAACGTTCGTATCTTAAAATCTAGTCACCGCGAGGCGGTGGAAGTAGCAGCGAGAAGAGCCAATTGGACGCCCGCTGTCAAACATCGGCTGCAGCCCTTCCCCCCGCATCTCGACCAAGTAAGCTGCATTCCGAGCATCTGACATCGATGGCAGTGTGATTATCGATGGCCTCGTGCTTCGAAAGGGGGAGTCCCTAATGTAACACGGGCAGCCCACGGCGCCGTATTCTTCGTGACATCGCGGGCACAGCACCCAGAGTGTTTCAGCCAACGCGTACATACAAACGCGCAGCGCTCGCAGTGATGCATGGCGATGTGCATGTTAACCAACCCACTCAACGGCGGCCCTGTCTCCTAGCATGCATAGCCAAATCCCACAGCCTCCAACGATACATCTAGTACTCCATACTCCATACCGACAACCAAAAGGGTATCATCGAAATATATTTTTCTGATGACAACAAGCCCGAATAAAAACCATACGCCGAGTCACGGACTCATGCCCAGGGCCAAGAACGAGGTCGTGGGTGGTGCCCTCGGCGTCGCTTCTTGGTATATCAGTTCTGTCAAGGGATGAGTCGCAGCCGAGTATGGCGTGCAGTTTCAACTGCTCCTTTGACAAGGGCTCGATGGGATCCGCGACCGGCTCGTCCTCGGCATCATGGTAAGGCTATGCATGTCGGTAAGTTGGCGTCATTTCCATAGATGTAAACACACCTCAGAGTAGGGGTGTTGAGTCGCCTCGACGACCGCGATACGGCACTTTTCCAAAAAGTCGATGGCCTGGACAAGGATGAGATCCGTGTGTGTGTGACGTAAACGCTTACCATTTCGTTGGCGCCGAGGAACATGGTTTTGAAATCCTTGCCTTTTCTAAACAGCAGCGCGCGAATATATTCACGAGATCTCGGCGACGATGGAAGGGGTGCCGAGGACTTCCAGGATCAGGGAGAGCTGGTCGTGATCTCGAGGTAGGTGAGTCATATAGGCGGGCGCTCTACACAGTCCCGTCCGGGAAACATGGGTTTTCCGCTGAGCATCTCTGCCAATACGTAGCCCACAGACCACATGTCGATCGCGCGCGCGCATTCTTTAAACGTGAGCATGACTTCTGGGGCGCGATACCACCTTGATGGCGCATCGGAAAATGAGTGGGCGGAAGCGAGGGTGTACGCACCGTGTGGCGGCATATTCGGTCATGAAGGTGCTGCTGTCGTCTGCCACGTTGGGGGGCGGTCATGCGGATCGGGCGAGGCCAAAGTCACGCAGCTGGCAAAGCATGAGAATGGACCCCAGCGGTCGTGTGCGTGCACTCACCTTGAGATCGCGGTGGAGGACGTCGGTCGAGTGGAGTGCCTTGAGTGCTCGGAGCGTCTTCAATGTCCTCGTCAGACCACTCGTTTTCGAACGCCATGTAGCTCACCTGGTAGATAATGTATTGACAATGATCGTCGCTCAACCGCTGCGTCCGGATAACGAGGTGCAAGTCCGTTTCCATGAGCTCCTGCACGAGATAAGCCTCTTGACTGGCTTAGAGCACGAGGTGGAGACGTGGTGGAGAGGCGTCGCTGCGGCGGAACGGAATGCGGTTCGGTGCACACGCGTGCGTGAGGACGTTGGACGTTGACAATACTGATATACGGGCGGGGCGATCGGATTCCCGTCTGCGTGACCTCCTCGCGGAGCATGCCCGGCGACGTCCCTGGAAAATCGGAGCACCGTCGATATCATAGTCCGATTGTTCCGCAATATCCTTCGCGGGGTCTTCCAAGACCATCGGAGGGTGGTCAATGATGATACCACTTCGTGTCGAACAGACACATGCTTGATAGGTGATCGACAACTTGAATACGAATTCGGCACTATATGTCGACAAACCACTCGCGTCCGCTGTCCGGCAAGTTGCCGGGTGTGCTCGTCTCCTCTGGTGGATACTGGCATTTCGCCCAACGACCTTATCTCGCTGAGGGTATTTTATGACATTGCGCGAAAACATGTCCCGTGATCGTCGTGTTGCGTGGCTGCGAGGACGACCCAGTCGCCCAGACGTGCTGGGACGATGTCCCTCCGCGCTATGATCGAGAAGTGGTGCATCGAGCACGTCGAGGGCAAACGTTCGAGACTCCGCAGAGCCTACGAGGCCATCATGGAGTTCTTGGTGGGTCGTTGGGACTCGCTCGGTGAGTCTCAGACTGGCTTATTGTGGCGAACCAGAGCCGGCCTAATGTTTTTCGCAAAAGTGGTCCAGCAGTCCCAGGTGCGCACGAATTGTAGGAGCCCAGGAGGTATTCGACTATCTCTGACGAAGTGTCGAAAGGCGTCGAGTTCGTCTTCGATAATGCTGTGGTATCGGGTGAGTAAGATAGATGCGAAGAAGAGTGGAAGGACGGAACCTCATGAAGAAGCGTTGGAACATTTGGAATTATTACTGATGTATGGATCGCCTGAGATCCTTCCAGGACGTTGAGGGTCTTACCTCGCCCTGATTCCCACGAACATGTGGATCGTCCACTGGCAACTCTTGTTCCCCGGGAAATGGTATCTCGCATGTCTCGCATGTCTCGTCTGTCACCACCAGATTCAGCCCCACAACGTCGGGGTCGTATTTCGAACCGTCTCGTAAAATTCTTTGGCAAGACGTAACTGCGCTTCCCTGCCAGTCTCACCTTGCGCCGTTAACATGGATCTAACGACCAGAGCTTTACGGGCCATCAAGACTTCGACATGCGGGCGGTCTGATGCAAAGAGAGAATGCGATGACACTCCCGCCTGCCTCTTGAATGATGACGATAGTGGGCTGATGGGCCGCATTCAGTCAGAGGTTGCAGCTTGTAACTTGAACTGCGTCGTAGAAACTCGCATAGACACTCCACTCAGTCGTTGATTGGACAACAACACTGACAAGGGCCTGCTTACCAACATCCGATCTCCCTGCCAGTGGTTCACGAGTCAGACGCAGAAGATGGCACCCTCTGCCACCAGGCAAAAGTTGAGCGCCCCGCTTCCCGAAACTAATGTGCCATCCGTCCGCGCTCTCGGAATAGTAGGAGCCCAACTATAGATTTGTTTTCGGAGTGACATCATCGTCATCTTCCCTGGACATCTTCATTCCTTTTTTTTAAAAAACTTTCTTTCCTATACACTGATCAGAAGATCTGAATGACGACTCGTGTAATCAGATCGGCAGAAAAATGCCGGTTTCACGTTTTGTGTCCACATTGCATAATGACCCGGGAGAAATCTTGCTCACGCAAGGTGATACTTGGAACGTGGTTTGGAAAGGGTTGTGTTCACTCCGGTGGACCGGCTAGGGAGAGAGGCTCTGAGAGAGGGGGGAAACACGGGCCAACGCCCTGGCTAACTGCCCAGCAACGCAATGGGACGAGGCAAGCCTGAACTACTCTACTCTACGTGTCGTACTACTCCGGCATCTCCCGGCCTGGACCCCTGCCACTCCTACCCTTGCTCTCTCCTACCCTCAGACCTCTCGTGACGTGGCCATACGGGCCACCCCACTCCACCGGGCGGGTTCGAAGGGTTATAAATGTCTGGTAAGGTATCGAGTAGCATACGAGTTATGTTGCACAGGGGATCGCTTGTCGTGACAAATCTGACGAAACGAACAATAGTAGTATGAACGAGTAAAGCTAACAGGGCAGGGCAAAGCACCGACGAATCCGAGTCGGCGGGGACGGCAAGGGGGCAGGACGACGGGTGGACGATCGAAATCAAAACCAACCACACGACTCGGGGCACATGCGCCGTCCGAATCAAACAACCTCCAATACCTTCGCCTTGATATCTTTGGGGTTCGTCTGGTATGGGACTCCCGCAACTAAGATCTCGTGCTCGGAAGCGACGCGCTTGTATTGGCCGTTTGACTGCTGTTCGAACAAGAGCGCGTTGAATGGGCGCCCAAGGCGGGCAACCAGCCGCAACGCCTGAGTAGAGGGGTCCACCCGAGCTGAAGGTTCTGCATTTAAGGGAGAAGCTGGCTCCGAACCATCATCAGTGCCGTCACCCGAGCCCACATCGGCCTCGGCCTCCGCTTCGTCACTCGAGCCAACGTCCCACTCAGCCTCCTCTTCGTCGTCCGACACGAACCCATCAATAGGATCACAGAGATCATGGAGCCATGGATGCACAAAGACGAGTCTGCGGGGCTTTCTCAGTGGCATCACGTCCGCAGTTCTAAACTCTACTTTGCCGAGCAACGAGACCATTGTGCGATAAAGGTTCCCTTGAATCCCATCTAGCTCTTGTACGCCAATCTTTGCAACAGAGAACATGATGCATGGGAGCTGTAAACAGCGGTTCGAGAAGGTTGCTCGAGGGAGTCGAATGACTCGGTAGTGGAACGCTATGGCGTCCTGCAGTGTCGGATGAGTACGCAGCTGCTCCACGCATGTATCGAGTTCATTGACCTCCATGGGCGGTGGGCTATATGGCACTTGGCCATAGACAGAGATGGAGGCAGGAAGAGCGGAATTGTATGGTAATGATTTTCCAGTCCATGCGATCACAGTCACATCTCCTGTGCGAGCGACAATGTTCTCCAAAAGATGGCCAAGCGCCGTTTTTCCCAACCCGTAGCGAGGTACGATGTCACTTGAGAATATTCCGATCAAGGAGTACGCAACATCCTCCTCCACCGTGGCGTTGCGGGTCGATGCTAAGCGCAGTTTTTCCCGCACTCCCAGATCCTCCGGTTGGAAGCTTGTAATAGTCTCTGGAGCAACTCCCATAGCCTTAGCTAGTTCTTGCTTTATCACAGGAGATTCCTTGTGGTTGGCGTACTCGTCATTCAGATATAGTTTCCAGTCGCAATTATAGAATCGGAGAACTTTCGATGCAAGAAGTTCCTGTAAAGTCCAAGCACGGGTCATCCATCGGCTCTTCGTGAGGGCGAGGTCACCGAGTTCTGCAGAGGACAGGACATCTGCAAGATAGACGAGTGTTTCCGCTGCGTTTTCGTACCAGGTGTACATGGAAATGAGGGATTGGCTCAAGATAGCACTTGTGTCCTTGTCAATACAGCAGGTGTCTGACCAAGCCCATCGATAACCATCTTCACAAGCCATTGTACAGAATTGGCGGAGCTTATCGTTCAGTGGTGATTCGTCCAGTATCCAGACAGAATCAACGAGGTTGACGTCCTTGAACGTTGGTTCTTTTCCCTCCCATGTATGCGAAAACATGATCCATTTGAAGTATTTTGCGACAGATTGACATATCTGCGCGCGATCTATTTTCGTGATTACGGTCTCGGAGACGAGCTTCTTGAACGGTGTTTCCGATTTGAATAGCTGAACCCGCTCTTGTGTATTACACAGTCGGCCCGTTGTGAGATCGATGAGGACGAGTGGACAGAGACTGAAGATCTCGTGAATGGCGGTGTCGATAGCGGCCATTGTCTCACCAGGATTGGCGTAGTTTGCTTGTAGTGCTGTACAATATTGTAATGCATGCTGCCTGTATAGTATCAGAATACATACGGCGTATTTCTTTGTCCGGGGAATTCTCGATGATTGAAGGCATGTGGGGGGCATTGTTCGCTTCACCATAATCTTCTGCACTGTGAAGTACAGCAAACTTCCCTCCGTATCCCGCATAGCTCGGCGACGAGGGCGGGGGCGACCCACCCGAACCGGGGGGCGGGCTGGGCGGGCCTTGCCAGTGCTGCACCTGTGGACTCGCGAGCGGCGCTTGTTCGACGACGGGCGGCAACACCGGTGCGCCCCTCACCGCACCAGGTGGTCCGTGCTGACGTGCAACCAAGTCCTTGCGAATGACTTCGACCACCTGGCGGCCGTTCTCGAGAGACACACTCGCCGCCTCACCCTGGCGTTCCGAGCGCTGCTTCGCCTGAGTCCGCTTCCGCAGGAGCTTGGACTCTGTCATCGTATCGTGTTCCTGCCGGGAAAGGGGTTGTGGGGAGGGCTGGGACAGCGCTGCCAACCGCGCCACTGCGTCTGCGTTGCCATGTTCCGAAGCCTACAGCCGTCGGTCAGCTCGCGTCCCGACACACCGGCGCGACTCACCAATTGGTACCATATCCGCGCCGCCTGGATGTCCTGGGGCTCACCCACCCCGACTTCCTTGTAATACCCCATCGCAAATTCAGCGCTCGGTAGCTCCTTTCTAGCCGCCTTTTCGGCAAACATAAGCGCGAGGTTCTCGTCCTTGTCAAACGCCCCTTCGGCACCACACAAGAACCACTTGCTCAGAGCCACGTCGGCCTCGGCTTCCCCTTGTTGACTCGCGAGGGAATAGTATTGCACGCTCAACAGCGGGTCGAACGGGAACGGCGGGAGCGCAAACTCGTACGCGTGTCCGAGCTTGTACTGCGCCGGCGCAAAGTGCAAATAGGCCGCACGCTCGAGCTGGAGACGTGCTTCTTGTTGCGCCGACGAATTTTGTGGGATGAACGGGGCAAAGCATTGTGGAGGGACCGTCACGGGTTCGAATTCGCCGAGCAACAAGAGCCCATAGACGTACGCGGGCTGCGGGACCTGCACCGACGCCAACGTCGCCGCACGCTGAATCAACGGCAGGCCCATCTCTGGCTGTGCAGGCAGACCAAGCTGGCCCATCAAGTGTGCGATGCCCATCCGCTATGAAGGGCGTGGGAACGTTACTCACACATGGTCAGCAGGTGGACAAGAAAAGGCACGTACGTAAAGACAGCTCTCGACGTTGAGCTTGACGCCGCGCTCAAAGCAATCGCGCGCATGCGCCGCATCGCTGAAGTTTTCATAATCACGGCCAAGGCGGAACCATGCCTGGGCGTACCCCGCCCTCGCAGCCTGTTCAAAGTCGCGAAAGGCGTTGCGGGGCTTGTGTGGGACGTGCTCGGGGTAGGCGCCCGAGGCGGCGAACGTGGCGCGCAGATAGATCGCTTCGGCGGCGAAGATGGGGATTGGGGTGGGGTGTTGGGCGGAGGCGATTTGGATGACAAGGGGGACTGCGATCTGGACGAGGCGAACGAGTTGGGGGTCTTGGATGGTGGCGGGCCCGACGGGCGGGGCGTTGCCCGAAGGGGTTTGCTGCGTGCGGTCTACGAGCATGAGGACATCGCGTGCCCAGCTGATTCTCAGATCTGGGTCGTGGTTGGACTGTTGAACGGTCGGGAGGGCCGCCGTGAGTGACTGGATGGTGGGGAGGGGTGCGGTGAGGGAGAGTGACCCATTTTGGCGGGGCGGCGAGGGTGCCGGTGGAGGGGTGTACGATGGCTGAACCGATTTGCCACCCGGTGGAGGGGTGTACGGTGGTTGAACCGATTTGGCCCTGCGGTGCCACATCTGGAGCTGCTTCAAGAGGTGTTGGGAGACGCTCTCAGGCTGTGGTGGAGGGGCGGTGGTGCCTGGAACTGTGGTTGGTAAGGAGGTTGGTGGGGATGCTGCAGTGGTCGTGGTGATGCAGGGAGTGGAATAGATGCGGGTGAATTCTGGTTCCACTTGCACTGCTGGGGAGGGGAGAGGGTGCGGTATGCGTCGTTATAGGGGGGCTGGTGAAAAGCGGCGGCTTGATTGTCCAACTCTGCTTGTAATGTAAAGAATCGGGTAATCAGCGACACATCGAGATGACACTTTGATATGCAGCGCACATTGGCAGGCAGGTTCGGATCCAGGCGATGTGGACGCGGTGCGGGGAGTGGTGTGGAGGGAGAAGGAGTGGGAGAAGGAGTAGGAGTAGGAGTAGGGTGGGAGTAGGAGAAGGGGGCAGGTGAGGTAACTGATTACGGTGGAGGATCCGTTGGAATTAGATACTTAACAAAATGCAACAGAACTTTGAATCATGACTAATGGAGTAAATTAGATCGTCAACATTGGAGTATGTAGTTCTTAATTCATCTCTCTGTATCTTCTAACCTTCCTATGCTAACCCCTGATTTTTCCTAAACCTCGTCTCAATGTAACCTGCGATAGAAGGGTCGGGACAGATGTAGAGGGGGTCAGAGACACACCTAGGAGGTTTGTAGACAATCCGGGAGGCCACTATGCCAGCGGACAGCTAGTGTGAATACGCCAGTTGTGTCAAGTGCCAGTGATGCAGACATCCAAGTAGATGTCGGAGTAAGCAAGACGACCCAGCCTGAGGTGGTATGAGAGATGGTGACAAAGAAGTCCAGAGGACAAGTCTGCGCAGATGCAACGAACCAGTCGGGAAGCAGCATGGCTGGCGTAGAGGACTGTAGGGAGCTCCAGGGACATGGAGATGAGTTAGTAACAAATGTGCTGACACCAGTGGCGAGTCATGAAGTCACAAGCTGAGGATGATGAATCATGCCAGCACCCACAACGAGTCCAGAATGCACCATGGAACTCACCAGCACCACTGAAATCTATGCAACGAGAGAGTCAAACCCTGAACATTGAGTTCAAGAGGGAGAGAGAAAAATCGGCAAGCTTTGAAGTCGGACATACCATAGACAAGACAGACATGTCGGGAGCATCAGTACATGACCAGGACGCTAGGAAGCGGCCAAAAAAAACATAAAACATGATGAAAAGCATCAGAGAACAGTAAGAGCAGAGGGATGAGGAGAACTCGTCAAGGAGAGTCGGAGCTCCAGACATCACAACAGGCGATGTAAAGTGCTACTTGAAACACTCAAAAGGGCAGACTAACGACAGTGTCAATGAAACGAATGTGCTGCTTCAAGAAAACAATCCAAGAGGGCATATAGGCATGCAGGACGAATTACTAGAAAGAAGCATCGAGGACAATTGGCACCGCCAACATGATGGTGATCACACTGGAAAGGATAGGAGATGAGGCAGAAAGGATGATGCAACAAGCAGAATGCACTGCGACTCGAAATGAGTCGAAACGAGCCCGCTAGCTGAAGAGCAGGCAAGGCACAGACAGGGCAAGCACACAACAGACGATGCTATCGCCGGAGTCAGCTATCCAGACCACTTCCCGAATACCCAAAATCACCTATGGAATATATCAACTGACAAGGACGACATTCGCATGTGTGATAATCGATGGCTTCGTGCTCCGAAAGGGGGGTCCCTAACCTGAATGTAACACGGGCAGCCAGCCGACGATCTTCGAGCACAGCACCAAGAGTATTTCAGCCAACGCGTACAAACGCGCAGCGCTCGCAGTGATGCATGTTAACCAACCGGCGGCCCTGTCTCCTAGTATGCATAGCCAAATCCCACAACCTCCAACGATACATCTAGTACTCCATACTCCATACCGACAACCAAAAGGGTATCATCGAAATACATTTTTCTGATGACAACAAACCCGAGTAAAAACCATACGCCG
This sequence comes from Imleria badia, assembly GCA_015039435.1. Lineage (NCBI taxonomy): Eukaryota > Fungi > Basidiomycota > Agaricomycetes > Boletales > Boletaceae > Imleria > Imleria badia. The sequence goes on from MU131117.1 coordinate 13,113, forward strand.
AGTCACGGACTCATGTCCAGGGTCAAGAACGAGGTCGTGGGTGGTTGCCTCGACGTCACTTCTTGGTATATCAATTCTGTCAAAGGGTGGTCAATCACAGGAGAAGAACGAGGGGGAGGACCGACCTTTCAGCTGTTCCTTTGACAAGGGCTCGCCATTGTCGAAATCGAAAAACGAGGGATCGATGGGATCCGCAACGGGCTCGTCCTCGGCATCGTGGTAAGGCTATGCGTGTCGGTAAGTTGGCGTCATTTCCATATATATAACACACCTCAAAGTAGGGGTGTTGAAGCGCCTCGACGACCGCGATACGTCTTTTCGGACTAAATGTAAGGCACTTTTCCAAAAAGTCGATGGCCTGGACAAGGATGAGATCCGTGTGCGTGTGACGTAAACGCTTACCATTTCGTTGGCGCCGAGGAACATGGTTTTGAAATCCTTGCCTTTTCTAAATGGCAGCGCGCGAATATACTCACGAGATCTGGGTGACGAGATGGCGTAAAAGTCGTCGATGGAAGGGGTGCCGAGGACGTCCAGGATCAGGGAGAGCTGGTCGTGATCTCGAGGCGAGTGAGTCATATAGGCGGGCGCTGTAAACCCACTCACAGTCCCGTCCGGGAAACATGGGTTTTCCGCTGAGCATCTCCGCCAATACGCAGCCCACGGACCACATGTCGATCGCGCGCGTGTATTCTTTAAACGTGAGCATGACTTCTGGGGCGCGATACCACCTTGCTGGCGCGTCGGACAATGAGTGGGTGGAAGCGAGAATGTACGCACCGTGTAGCGACGTATTCGGTCATGAAGGTGCTGCTGTCGTTTGCCACGTTTGGCGGGGGTCGTGCGGATCGGGCAAGGCCAAAGTCACACAGCTGGCAAAGAATGAGAATGGACGCCAACGGTCATGTGCTTCACTCACTTTGAGATCGCAGTTGGCATTGAGCAGGAGGTTTGACGGTTTGAGATCGCGGTGGAGGACGTCGGCCGAGTGGAGTGCCTTGAGTGCTCGGAGCGTCTTTGTCCTCGTCAGAGCACTCGTTTTCGGACGCCATCTAGCTCACCTGGTAGATAAAGTACTGACAATGATCGTCGCTCAACCGCTGCGTCCGGATAACGCGGTGCAGGTCGGTCTCCATGAGCTCCTGCACGAGATAGACCTCTTTAAAGAGCTCGAAACTGGGAGGTTGGAGAATGTCGAGAATGGAGATGATGTTTTCGTGGCAAAAGTGGCGAAGAAGCTTGATCTCGCGGAGGGTGCGGAGACAGAACATGGTGTGGTCAAAGGGGGTGATGCGTTTTATGGCGACCTTGCGCTGCGAGGGCTGGTGGATGGCCGAGCTAGTGGACGGTTAGATCGTGCGCCAAAGAGTGATGAAGACTGACCAGACGATGCCATACGCGCCTTCGCCGATGACTTCGAGGACGCGGTATGCGCCGCCGACGACAAAGTTTTCGAGTCGGTGGTCAAAGGACATTTAGCTTGTCGTCGTCGTCGTCGTCGGTGTTGAAGCGCTCTGTCGGACTTCGGAAGTCAGAGTGCCTCATTTATCGATCGCGATGGCCAGTTAGACGTCGTGGCAGTGGTACGCCATGCCTGGTCCGTCCATCGACCACCCCCTCCTGCCATCCCTCACAGCCCTCCACGCCCAGTTCACCGCCCTCCACGACTCCATCGGCGCCGTCCAGTCCGACGTCAAAGATGCCCTCGCCCAGCTCCACGCCCTCCGCACCGCACAGTCCAAGACAGACAAGGGCGTCGCAGACCTCGAGGTCGTCGTCGGCACGCGACCCAAGCGCCCCAAACGCGGCAGAGGGCGGGGCAGGGGAAAGGCACTGATACCCGGGGAAGCGGTGCTCGACCTCGAGGACGTCCCCGAAAAGACACTCCTCCAGAGCGTCGCTGCGATCCAGAGTGCGATCGAGGTGCTCCTCGCGCGGGACAGTCGTGCGTCGCCTTTGCGTGAGTGACACTCCTCTACGCTTCATGTTGGCTGTCCAGGGGGCCGTTTCATCGTCGCTTCTCCCAGATCCGTCTCAGTCGCAGCTTGCTACCTCGTCTATATCTTCGCCCTCGTCTCTGTCTTCCATCGCTACACCAGATTTCACGATATCACCACCGCTTGCAGCCCCAGACAAAGGTACGTCGGTCCCGTATTCCATGTTTGCGTCGCTCCTCTATCTTACCATGACAGCCCGACTAACCGATTGCAATCTACAGAGTACGCCCACGCATCGATCCAAGCATGTCCAATCTCACCCGCGTATGAACCCTCGTGTTCTCTCTCTCATTCTCACGGATCTCTTGCACTTGAGCCTGCCCACCCGAGCGTCGATGCAGGCAAGTAGACACCCCCTCTTTCGAACGACTCACTAATGATTTTTCTTACAGCGATGCTTGCCTGGTTTGCTAGCAATTCCGGTGAGTCTCCCATCCCCCCAAGTCTATGGACGGAGATGGTTTATACCCGTGACATGTTCTCTGACTCGAATCGTGATCCAGTGCGACCGACCGCATTGACCGCAGCCTACCTCGCTCATTTTCTCCGCGATGCCCACCTCCCCGCCGCACCCAATACCCACGAGGTCACGGAGAGCCACGCACAGAGCGGTGACGGCGATCACCCACCGACGGCCTCGGATACCCAGTTGCCTTTATACGTTACGTCTCCACGTACCTCTTCTTTTTACACGAACGAACGGTCTAGCTCGGGAACCCAATGCGGTGACGCGCCCAGTTCTCTCGGTGCCTCGGTCGAGCCCGCGACGGCAACGGAGACTCCATCGTCCCCAGCAAAAATCTCGAGCCAACCTTCCGAATTCTCTCTCACGAGCGTAGGCGTGGATGATGAGATGACGCCACCTCGGACGGGGCCGCCGCATACGTCGCTCGCGTCGCCGTTGAGCTCGTTGACCCCTCTGAGCAGCTCGCGCGCTACCTCGATGTCGGCGCTCAGTTCGGCGCCGAGCTCTCTGGGCGGTGCTTCAGGGTCCGAGGTGCACGTGGACTGCCCTGGAGGATCCCGTGGTCCAGAAGGCGCTCAAATGACTTCCGACGAAACCTTGGTCATACGCGAAGCGAAAACAATACTTGAATCCACATCTACGCGTCGACAATCCTCCCCAGTCGCGACCGACCCCGACGACGAAGGCTTACCCTCCTGTCTCCCTACCCCGCCCTCCGAGACCGTCCCCACCGACCGCGCCCACATTCCCAGCCGCGCGACACGCGACCCAGATCCCAACCTGATTCAGATGTTGCCGACGCGCTTCCCCGTGATACCCACGCCGCCGTGTTTGACGCCCGAGCCGTCGTCGGTGGGAACTGATATTGGCGGGCGAGAGGGGTCTCTTGGGGTGTCTTTGTTTTCGGAGCCAATGTCCCCGTTGACGCCGCGCTCGGCTGTTGGGCGCTTGTCTGTCGAGGAAGGTGTGAGAGGGTCGAGCGACTTCTCCGAGGAGCATATAGACACGAAAGGGTCTGTTGGTGACGCTGCTGAAGAGGTCAACACGGATGCGCGGATGAACGACACAATGTCAATGCCCAGTCCTCGAAGAGACCCGGCTGGTGTCGACGCGCCGACGCTCGCAACCGACACACAAGTGCCTGCCCTGACCCTCCCGAACGACTCTGCGTTCAACGACGGTTCCTCTCAAGTAACGCCAATGCCAGACAATGTCGATATATCCAAAACCCCTAGATCGTCCGTCAGCCAACCCCCTAGCGCCAACGACTTCGACATCGATATGAACGACCCACCATACCCGCCCCCCCACCACGACGGCTACGACCTCCGTTTTTCCTCCCCACCGCCCCGTCTCTCGCCCCCGGCGTCGACGATGCCCTCGCAGTACACGACGCCCGCCCCCTCCGACGCACTCGACGCGTTCGACGTGCATCCCACCCCAGATGAAGACGAAGTATGGCACGCGCTCATGCTGGGCGCGTCGGGCGTGTCGACGCCCATATCCATGTCCGGCGCGGGCTCGGGTTCGATGTTGTTGTCGTACCAGTCTTCTCGGGAGGCTTCGCAGCCGCTCTCGATCGACCCTTCTGTGCTGCACGTTCACCCCCCGCCCCCGCCCGAGCTCTCGTTTGGGCGGTTGCTGCGGGTTTATGGGTCGGATGGCTCGTTGTCGTCGCTGACGTCGTTGGAGGATACGGATCTTGACAAGGACAGGGACAGGGATGGTGATGGCGATGCGGCGCGACGGAGCAAGACGCCCGCCGCCGTGACCTCCAAATCCCGTGGAACCAGCAGCAGAAGCAGAAGTAAAAGCAAGAGCAAGAGCGCCTTCAGCTCCACCACCACCTCCAATACCCGGCACTCCGAACCCTACCGCGCACCCTCTACCTCGCGCCTGAGCGCGTCCATAGTACGTGCAGTATCGGAAGCGACGTACAGCGCACGTGCACTGGCCGGAAGCGTGGGTGGACCGAGTGCGTCGATGGACGAGCTGGCGTTGTTGGCGAGGAGAGCGCCGTTGAAGATTCATTTGAAGATGCCAGGGGCGATGAGGGGGGTGAAGAGGAAGTGGGTTGGGGATGGGGATGGTGGCGAGGGCCAGGGTGAAGGACAGGGCGTGGATGGCGACGTGATGCCCACGGACGAGGCGTTGCACGCAGAGCAAGGCAACGAGGTACGTCGACTCTCCGGTTCGTGAGATGCTCTCGCGCTCACACCATGGATTGTACATTGTAGGACGTGCCGCCCGGCCTTGCCGGGGCGACGCCTGCACCGGGTATACGTACACCGATGTCGCCCGTGTCTCGTCCCGCAGCTGAAGGGTCCGCAAGCGACTTGTTCGGGATGGATGCAATGGCACCTCCAGCCGTACCTGTACCACGCAAACGAAAGAAAAAACACAGCCAAGGAGTTGACCACGCAGCACATACGGTCTCCCAATTCCGAGAAACCTCGCAACCCCCTCGAATCGAGACGCCGGCGCCACTCGCACCAGAATGTTCGACAAGCACGAGCAACGGCTTCGTGGACAGTGCAAGGGAGCATCCCGATACCGCGTCCCGCAAGAAAACGAAAAAGGAGAGCGAGCCTGCGCGTGGCCGTGGCCGTCCCAGAAAAGTCAAACGAGGAGGGAAAGCGAAACCAAAGTCGCCCGTGAGGTACCACATACGGAACGGCCAGCTCGTGACCGTAACCTCGGAGCCGGAGCCGCCCGCCACGCCCTCTGCGTCACGGCTCTCTCTCCGCGCCGAGGAGGCTGGCTCGCCTAGTCGAACGCGCCACCACAAGGGACAGGAGAATCGGGCGATGAAGACGCCGCTGTCGTCTCCCGAGAATCCGAATCAATCCAGCGCACACCGCGTTGCGGCGTCCCCTACGAAAGAGGACGTGTGGAACACGATTTCCCGGGGTGCGAGCATGTGGCCAGAGTTCCCGCCCGTGTTCAGTCAATGGGATGTCCAGGTAATGTTTTTTCAACATGTCGTTCGTTTGGGTTGTCTGAACCGTCTTTGGTTTTTCGTCGTCCAGTTTATCCAATGTGACAAGTGAGTGTGTGCTGTGGGAGCAAGTGTGCGCTGTGTGCGACTGACCGACGTGGTAGTTGTGACAAGTGGTACCACTATGGATGTGTCGCGATAGAGGCTGGGGATCCGAGACTGCAACCGAGGGTCTTGTTTATATGCCCGACGTGCAAGTGAGTCCCCATTCCATCTATATTTTGTGTGATTGCTGATCAGATGATCTCCTCGCTAGTAATCAAAGTGAGTTTCCGTCAGGACGTTTTTCCTCTTGGACGCGTGCTCACCTCTCCTTTGCTAGGTGCCAGACGCCAGACCCTTCGGCATCACGACGATAGCTGTGCACGTCCTGATTGCCCCGCGCCTCAGGTGACCCCAGACAATGAAGTCTTTTTCGTCGAGAAACTCGTCGGTCGGAAGAAAGTGGAGGGTTATGTTTATATGTGGCTGGCAAAGTGGGAGGGGTGCGTCTGCGTCTTTTTGTCTACGCAACCACACCCACTGACGGCGATGGCGATGTAGGTACCCAATGACTCAGGCGACCTGGATCCCAAAAGAAAACGTCGTCGGGGACGGTACGAGGCTGCTCAACGCGTTCATCGAGGACGCGTTGGAAGAAGAGGCGGATCTCGAGCGCGATGTGGTGCTGCTCCAGGAAGCACTCGACGCGGGGTGGGATGCGGAGACACATCAGTGACGTCATGAACGTTTAAGGGATGAAGATCGAAAATCGGGGATCGACCTTTTCTAAATGTGGTAATGATTTTCTTGTTCTCTCGCCATGGATTCGATGCACCTATTAGGATGCATGCTTTTTTAGCTCTCTCGCTTCTTAGACATGGTTATGCACACGCTATGCTTTCTTTCTCCCCTGTACTTGCTCTTGCACGTCCTTGTTCGTTGGCTTGCTCTCGATGATGCTGTTGATCTGTTTCTTGGTTTTCTGCTTTCAATCCGCTTTCGAGTCGATTTGCTGTATATTATAGTGACTTGCTCTGTATTTGACGACGCTGCTACATATATCATTCAACAATTTTTCGGACATGAAACAGCACAAAGAGGTGGGTCTGGTGAACCATGAAAAGTGGCGTAACTACTGTAGAGAGTGATGGCGGACGCGTGCACTGGCAGACTCGTCCCTAGAAAAGTAGTACTTTTCTCACAGATTTGTGCCAAATGAACGCGGTTGTCCGGCTTTCCATACCAGGCTGTTGCATCTCTCTTTCAGAGTGCCTATGGTCCATTTCCCGTGTAAGCATCCGTATATGCGCACTATTGGGCTCGCCTCTGGCCGAAGAGCGACTTTTCTGACCCATGTTCGCGCACACTTGTACTAGTAAGTGACGCTTATCGTTTGCTCCGAGCTAACCTACCATCACGTCACTCATAGAGGCATGGTTTCACTGTACGGATGCGCCATTCGTTGAAGCAAGAACATTGCTCGAGCTTGCGCCAATGTATGGCTCTCCAGCCAACAGTGAATTGACCTGCCGAATCAGACCAGGTGAATGGAAGCTGCTATCGCCAAGCATAAATGATTTAATGACGCCCAAACAGTATCAAGATTTGTGATTGCAAGTCCCAAGCTCTATCGGAGATAGTGCGCAGTACATCAGAAAGGTAATTTAGTCGGCTGTGGAGTGTGTCGGGGTGCAGAGAAGTAACAGACTCGTCAGGGATCTACTACCAGATCTCTCAGGCTGGGCGTTGGATAAACAGAACATTATGTAACGCAAACTGGGCGCTCGTTGGCCCTTTTCAAATTGGTGAATCCATGGGGCTGCGAACGATGACTCACATCACGTATGTCTTAGGACCCTGTTATCGCCCGTCGAGCCTGAGGTTGCAGCCCAAAAACCCGCCTCGGACCATCGTCATGCCGACGATCGGCAGAAATACAGAGAACAGACCGTCACTCAGAAATATTTAGTTACTTAACTCAAGTACTCACACGATATATGTGTGAGCTAGGATCTATTCCCGCAAACGGCTCGGATAGTATTGAAGTCGACCTGCCAGTGGAGACTTTCGGCGTCCTGGGGACAGACGGCTTGGCTGGTTTCGAAAGTGGAGAGAGTCCACTGCGTGCAACAGTCAATATCTCAATCATGAATTTCGAGGTCAAGCAACGTACGGACCACTTGAGTGGGTAGACTCCCGAGCTCGGTGACGGTCAGGAGGGCATTCTCGCCATTGTAGGTGATAGCAAGTTATTTCCCATCGGCGTGGTCTCCCTGTTGACAATGCAGTAGTTTCCGTTGGCTGGTTGAGACATTGATGAGATGCGCATGGGTATGATGAGTGATCCAAGCAGACTTGAAAGAAAGCTTTTATACTCCACAGATCGAGCAAGGGGGTCTTTCTGAAATTCCATGGGGGTGTTGGGAAGAAGTCGTCTGGAAACTTCCATCGGATACGGGGGAACGTTCCTAACGTCCTTTCCAGAATTGGGGGTATGTCCCTTGTATGTTGTCTGGCCGTGTCGTTCGGGGCTTTATTTGGCTCGTGACTTCGACAAGGCGGCCGAACACAATATACGACACCGACCGGTCCTTCTCACACACCTACTACGCAAGTGCCCTCGCCAACTCGGCGCTCGTATGCAATCTCTTATCTCGCCGCGTTGTTCCGCGTTGCCGCTCCTGCATGAGCCGTCAGTAGTCAGCGACTACGACGAGGAAAGCTCCAGTCTTGAGAACTACTTACTCATAGTACATTCTCAGCCTCGGGAGCTCTGATACATGGTAGGTCAAAATTTCGTGCGAGCCAGTTCCAGACTTGTATTCAGGAGATGAGGATTGCCAGGGCATGGTGGGCGGTGATTGCATGATACTGCGGGATGTGGTTGGTCAGCACACACTGATGAGTGGGCAAGGGGTTAGGTGAGAGCAGGTGAGAGCAGGTGAGAGTGAATATGCGAGCCAGCAGTGGTCTGCACGGTCGAGTCCACACAGCGGATGGGTGTATGTCATGGGCATGCAAGAGAGCGATACAGCGCGGGTTGGAGTCATGTAAGTAGTGAGCTTACAGATGGGTGAGAGATGTGCTTGTGCACGCGTCAGCGAGCGCAAAGGGTGCGTGATGAGCGGGAATGGTGTTTGAGTTCGGGCAAGTGCCGTACCGGGTGGGTTTTGGTGGGACGTGTTTCGCACGTCTCAGGTTGAGGGCGGGATGAATATTCACAAATCTGTTTCAAGGCTTAGCTGGCAATAACCGAAGTCCTAGATCAAATTCCGTGCACGGACTTGAATCCGGTCCATAGACGAGAACTGAATCGTGTCGGCACAGTGATACGCACCATCATGATGGACTCGTTCAATGTCTTGACAGTCTAAGAGGCGTGGGAAGCCTAGTTCGATGCAACATCGCAACGATGCAGAAGGGCGGCCATGCGCCGATCCGCCCGTGTTACTGCTTGTCCTCACGAACCCCAGCATTCGGATTTCCCCGGTCCGTCCGCCAATCAGTCAGTGCTTCAGCACGGTCAGTGCATTCATTTTCAGTGGCCGTGTTCCAAATGATGAACGTCGTATCTGGGCAGCGTGGGCCGCCGATGCCGCCTTTTCGCTAGCGCTTCAAACACGATGAGTCGCTGACACCTGCGGAGAAGAAGTCCAACCCATCCACAGAAAACATTGTGGTCCCGCTGCAAGGAGAACCGGATGACTTTGTCTTCCTGAAAGAAGAAAATAAAGTGGCAGCAGAGTGTGATCTCGTGCGCAAACACGACATGAGGATATCAACGTAAGTTAGGCCATTGTCACGCGTCACCGCCTCGTTCAATTTCCCGTTTGACCTTGTGCGGCGGGCATCCAGCATGTGGATGTCATTGCCGCTGGACTCCAGGGATTGCAGGATTCTGGCCTGACTGGTAATCGAGTCCGTGCTTGACTCTGGTCTAGACATCAAATACGAAACCCCCCTTGCCGTGCTGTATGCACCTCACGCCTCGGCCCATATACCTTCAATCATGGTACGTCTCGATATGTCATTCTCTATGGTGTCCTCATGTTTAAAGTTAACCTAGATACTGGGCTTTGCATAAAGGTCTCTACATCATGCATACACCTCGCTATCTGCGATGTCAAGCTTTGGATTTCCATGCTTTCCGTTGTCCTTTAACCTCACTGCTGTGATGCTGGAAAGACTCGCTTCATAGGTTGACTGCAACTCTCCGTTACAACATGACCTTCACCCTCCTGATGGTTGCGTGAGTACGACACCGTTCATTTGGCACCTCCTTCACCGATCCCTCTCGTACAGACCTCCGTGAGTGTTCGCTTCGATGTGCTGTTTAATCAATAGATGGAATTGCGACAAGTCACAGTTATAGCGGAATATGAGTCGATTGTGCACCTTGAGGCGTATGGATCGAACCGGAGAGCATTGTTTCTACATGGTGTGTCACCATGCTCGGGTACTTAGATATCTCTTCAGCAACCATGTCCACCGACGCAAGATACTTCTCCCTTTTCCTCGTGATCTGCGGTTTCTGTGGTGCGTATAATGCGTAGCATGTACTGTATCTGTCGATTTCCTGAAATATTTGACATGTTTCAGGAAATCGACATTGAATTGGGTCTCAAATGTGATTCCAAATACATACACCTGCGAAGATATCGGTGGCTATGAAACTGGCCAATGGAGTGGGAAATCACGGAAGCGTGTGCATTTCTCCATTCGGGTCCCAGATGCTAGCGTCACTCGGGGATGCTAACTGGACTCCCTCAGAATAGAATAATACATATGGAAAGCCAGCTGGGGTCCAGAATCTATAACTACCGCGCTTCGCAGTTTCGTGCTCTAGCGTCTTGGGTTTCGGTAAGTTGGGGCGTACCTCTCTATCCCTAGCTTCTTTGTCGCGGTCAAACGCACGCTCACAACAAATGCTGATCCACGAAAACAAATAGACGAAGCGGGATGAACAGGAACTGACGTAAGGTCAGCGAGAGTGAGTCGAAGACGCGGCTAGGTTGGTTCGAGGAAGCTGTCTGCCGTCACAGGGGATTACGCTACATTTATTAACTTTGTTAGGGTACGTGCTGCGATACAGATTGGTGATCCAAGCTGAAAAGACTCCTAGGATGGGTTCAGACCACCATGAACACCCTCTTCCGCGGCGCCTGGTTGATTTTGGGCGATGTTCACGTTTTCGTCCACCATAGGCGGAGGGACGTTTTTGTTGTTTCTCTTGGCGTGGTCTTTTCCTGTGACTTGTTCGCAAGCGATCGCTGACCCGAATTTTGATCTAGTACGACCGACCGAATTTACTGCGGAGTATTCACCTCCCTAGCGCATTAACGAATAGTCAAACACTGCGACGTGATAGCGTTCACCCGCCCCTCAGCTTAACGGCCTCAGAAATGCAGTTACCTCCTTGCGCGACGTCTGTCCTTTCCTTGTCTTCGTACCCGAGCGAATCTAACTCGGAAACCAAACGAGCTGATTCGACTCTTATACCCACAGCTTCCAGTTCTTCAAACGTAGCTTCAGCTGGCGGCACCGCCCCTACAACAGAGGTCCTGTCGTCCCCAGCAACGATCTCGATTCAAGTTCATTTCCAACGACAACAAACTGCCTCTCAAGACTGAACGCGTACCACTATGGATATGTCGCGATCGAGTCTGGGGATCCGAGATTGAATAGAGGGTCGTGTTCAGATGTACGGTGTGCCAGCGAGTTCCCTTTCCATCAATACTTTTCTTATCGCCCTTCATTACTCAAAGTGAGTTGCAGCAAACACATTTTGCTCTTGGACACGTGCGTGGTCCCCTTCCATCCCCCTTATTTGCAAGGCGTCAGCCGCCAGACCTTTCAAAATCTGGTCCATACGTATACATTCTGATTGTCCCGACTCCCAATCGAAGGTTACGTTTACATGTGGTTAGCCGAGTGGGACAGGTAAGCGACAGATCCGACCTCTCTCTCGTCCTTGCAAACACATTGACGACGATTTGGATACCCGATACGACTTGGATCCCCAAAGTAAACATCATCGGGGACGGCACGAGACCGTTCAACACCTTCCTCGAGGACACCGTAGGTGCGGACCTCTCTGAAGATGTGGTGTCCCCCTGGGAGCGCTCGAAGCGCTAGGACTCGGAGGCGTGTTGACCACGTCACAGACGTACGAAGTTCAGGATTGACGCTATCCAAACTCGGCAACCGACCCTCGGTACTGATTTTTGTTCTCTTTTTCTCTTGTCATTGGATGAGTGTTCGTGGCACGTTTCACGATGCATGGTTTTCGGCTCCATGGTTGTGCACTTGTTCAAGTAATTTCAATTCTTTTTTCCTTGTTTCCTATTTCCTCCGGCAAGGCCTCGTCTGTTGGTATGCTCTCTTCCTTTGGTCTTTTTTTCTTTACATTCGTTTTCGACCCGGTTATATCACAATGACAACGACTTGCTTGCGTTTTCACTCACCTCAGTTGGGAGCGCCACTGGCAGCGTTGCCACAGTGGCGAGTTGGGTCACTGGGACTCATGAACAGCGTACTAAGTAGTTCGTTCTTGAATATAAAAGATTCACGTAATACACAAACCTGAAGCTTGAAGTTTGGCGAAACATAACAAGTTCGAGTCGTAGCATAACTACTGAAGAAACTGATGCAGATCCGTACGCGTCGCCCACAATGGGCTGAAGAAAGCTGGGAAATTGGGCTTTAAGCAAGAGCATAAAAAACTTCAGGCCTGCTCTGACCTGCCATCACTGGCACCTCGACGTCTCGGCGACCCAGCAGGTTAACACTGC
>MU131118.1:0-21419 GCA_015039435.1 Imleria badia
GAGTCCTGATAAATACCAGTTCTCTAAGGCTACGAGGGCGAGCATGCATCGCACAGTCTCAAATCGCACTACTGGGCTGAATATTTGGTTGAAGTCTAGTCCTTCGGTTTGAGAGAAGCCTTTCGCAACAAGGCGAGCACGCTTCCGACCATCAGATTTGACGTCAAAAATCCAACGATTTTTAATAACCTTTTGGTTCGTGGGTCGATCTACTACTTCATAGACTTTGTGTTCTTTGAGCATGTCTAGCTCCTTTCTGCAGGCTTCGAACCATAGCTTTTGTTCTGATTCGGGCAGTTGGAGTATATCGTGGTAGGACCATTCACGATAGTTAGGTTTGGTAACCTCTTCGTTATCTAACGGTATAGCCTTCGCACAAAGGTAGGAAACCAATGCGTCTCCCCCTTCCTGGACTAGTCTTTCGACATCGTCTTTCGACATCGTCTTTCGACATCGTCTTCGGAGGATGATGGAGATGGAGGCATAGCTCCGGGAATGTTTGGTGTTTCCGGTGCCGAAGACTTTGATTGACCCGTGAGCTCCTTCCAACGACTCTCTTTCTCAATCTCTTTTATTTGTTTAATGGGGGCTTCCCGTTCACCATATACGTTGCCAGGCCTTGTAGGGGGCTGGCGTATGCATTCAGACTGACGCAGCAGAGCCGGTGGTGTATTCATGGGAGGAATGCGATGCGGTGGTGTGACTGGAGGAGGTGGAGGAGCGGGCGAAGGTGTTCGCTCAGATCTCTCAGTCGGAATAGGCGAGGGTACTCACTCGGGTGAGGGTGATCGCTGTATAGGCTCACGAATTCGATGAGGAAGGGGGGAATCCCCATCCAAATCTTTAGTAGGAGGCGGAGGGTCCGCTGGAGAATGCTGGTGAGGATGCCTAGGGGCGTCACTTATTGGCTTATGTGGCCGAGCCTCAGAGCAGCGAGGGAATAGGTTCTCATCAAACACAGCGTGTGCGTAGATGTGGAGTGAACCGTTGGGTTGCATGAACATGTAATTAAATTCATTGGTGGGGGCGACACCAAGATAAACCATAAGTTGGGACTTAGGTTCCAGTTTACCTCCACGAGTGTCAGTGGGCAAGTGGACATATGCGCTGCATCCGAATACTCGGAGATGAGAGATAGAGGGGGGTTTCCCCAATAACAATTCCGAAGGGGTTCTCCAGTTGAGACCCTTCTGCCAATTCCAAGAGAGAATGCACGAGAGGGGCACAAGCGCACCCACACACCACATGAGCTCTAAGATCCCCTGAACCCAAGAGAGAGCGCACGAGAGGGGCACAAGCGCACCCACACACACCGCATGAGCTCTAAGATCCCCTGAACCCGAGAGAGAACACATGAGAGGGGCACAAGCGCACCCACACACACCGCATGAGCTCTAAGATCCCCTGAACCCGAGAGAGAACGCACGAGAGGGGCACAAGCGCACCCACACACCACACGATCCCTAAAATCCCCCGAACCCAAGAGAGAATGCACGAGAGGGGTGCAAGCGCACCCACACACTGCATGAGCTCTAAGATCCCCCGAACCCAAGAGAGAGCGCACGAGAGGGGCACAAGCGCACCCACACACCGCACACAATCCCTACACAACCCCCAAACCCTGTGAAGATACAACAAACTAGCAGTCTTTTTGCAACAACTTCGGGGTTGATTACTCACCGGTAAAAGTGTCAACCGAATGTGCGGCATGGTCCAAACCAAGAAAAAAAAACTAAAATGGCGGGTTGTTAGCGAGAGAAGCAATGGCCAAATACTCACCAGAGTGGTTCAAGGTACTTTTCCACTAAGCAAGCTGCAGTCCTGCATAATGTAAAAGTAGCTGGAATGGGTAAGTTAATCTGGTAGAGGCTGGTGGAGTGGAGTGGCAGGGGTGGAGTAGAAGGAGGAGTAACAGCATGGGAGACGTTGGTATGGTTTAAATCAACAAAGTCATATTTGCACATATTTGGCCGCTGTCATGTGCCACTTAGTGTGCCACCCGAACGTTGTGTTTCCAGTGCCACGTCATTGTGAAACATTGTGACAGCCACATGTCACACCATTCCCAAGTGGTAAAATTTCTCGCCTCACGGTACCAGCTCCGTGTCTCCCCTACCTTCTCCCACTTCCCACTTCCCACTGCTCCTGCATTATATCCCATGGCTCCAACCAAGATGACCCCAAGGAAGGCAACTGGCGGTAAGGTGGAATGAAAAAGGATCCGGCCCCCCAAGGACAAAGCCGACGCACCTCAGAAGCGTGCCCACGACGAAGACTCTGTGCCACCGACTGTGCAGCACACCCCAGCTGAGGACCCGAATATAAGTGGCGTATTATTTTTTCTCTCTCCAATGTTCTAACTTAACCCCAGTTGTGCATGCGCAAGACTCACTCTGTGCCACAAATTGCCCAACTTGAATAGCACGCCGACATTGATGGACAGGAGGTAAGTACGGCATTGAAATTTCGCCGTGCATCTTTTCTAACCCAACCCTAGTTCTGCGTCCTTTGTCAAGATGGCGGCAAGCTGTACAACTGCGACCTCTGCACTCATGCCATCTGCAACATGTGCATCAATGTGCCCAACAAGCATTGCGAGGAGGTCTTGGGCGCTGACGTCCAATTTATGTGTGTATGTTGCACTTCAAAGATGCCCAACAAAAAAAGGCTGCTGTTCCATATTTTGTAAGAGCTTCCTCCCTGATCAAGCATGTGTACCGCTCACCATTGATATTAGGGCTTTACCCACGGTGGCAAGCCCGTCCTCCCTTCCTTTTTGAAGGTCAATGGGCGATTCAAGCTTGGAATGACTGGATGGATCCTGTTGCCGACTGTTTTAATCCTCGACTTCCACCTGATGGACCTCAAGGCCAAGGCACACCTTGCAATGATCCACGCGGTGCTGCAGGACTACCTCCCCGCCAGTCGTCTTCACACTGTCTCGGTACCTGTCAGTCTGGGGAAAGACGATGAAGTCGCTCAGTGGCCCATTGAAGCACGTCGCTACCTCAAGACTCTCTTGAGGACATATGACCACACTGTCATCGTCCTCACTGACTACATGGACACTGATACCGGCGACATGTTCCTTGGCCATGACAAGAATGGTAAGGGTCATTCAGCCAAACTCGACCAGGTTTGTTTCCATTATATGGAATGTACCACCTTTCCGATTTGCATAGTTCCTTGAGGTGTTGTGGGCGCCCTTCAAGCGCTGGTTGAATGGCGCCATCATGTACTTTGCATTGTGTGGTTCTTTGGTGAACAAGCCGGAAACCTTAGTAAGTTGAAGGCCTGTGTACAATGGTGTGTTGATGCTGGCGAAATCTGACATAGTTGATACTAATATTTGGTGTAGCTTCAAACTCAAGCACGCGCTCACTTTTGATGCACCGCGATTGCAACTGACTTCCATCGCCGAGTTCCTCACGCGTCTAATGAAGCGCACTGCCATCCACGGCGTTGAATTCACCATGGCCCTCAAGGACATTCTCCCTGACATGTCTGAGCTCGGTCATCATTCAGCTATCATTCATTTCATCGATGGTAAGGTCCTACGCTATGTGTGGGCTCACAAGATCATCCAGCCCTGGGGTCAAAGCATTTACATGCAGTGTAAGGCATGTGGAGTCCTTCAGGAGTGGTTGCCGGTAGTTGTGGAGGGCAACTATGTATATGGGTGCCAGAACAAGAAGTGCGGGTACAATGGTGAGGACAGAAAGGTTGAATGGCACTCTTTTGTAGTGCACCGCCCTCACGACTGCCAGGTGCTGTATAACAAGCAGCAGTGTCCAACTGCCTGGCTCAAGTTTGTATTGTAGTTTACTTTCATATTATGTTTGTTAGCCTTGTTGATTATGCTGCCCATGAAGCCAGTACTGCGTTGAGTGTATTATGTCAGAAGTCACATGGTCACACATCTAGGACTGCGAAGTGGCACATCAGTTTCTCACGCATTTTCACATCTGACCACAACTTATTGGAATCGCTTTTGTTCGCGATGTCACATTGGTCAGTAATCTTTGATTCAATTTTGTTCACACACGTCCAGGAATACAGTAGGGTGCGCGGGGATGCCACCTCTCATGCTCAAATATTGAAAGATTGTAAGGATGAGATTGTAGGCTCACCCTTGCGCGAAGACGCGGCGGTGGAGCTACCCTCAGGTATTTGCTTGGTAAGTGGATTTCTGTTGCTGAGTAAAGAGCTGCCACACTGCCATACTGATGATCTGTAGGCCATCCGTAAATTATTTTTGTCCTACTTGGACGATGACGACCAGACAGAGGAACAGGCTGCCATTGCAGCCTTACCCTCTAAAGATGCATTGACGCCGGAGGACCATGAGGCTGGCACATGCCCGTTGGATGCGGGGGACTACTGGACCCAGTGGAACTCATTCTGTGCAGCCCAGCGCCTTTTCGCTGATAAGGTGGCCAAGGTCAATGGCGATGCTCAGGACAAGTTAAACAAGAAGATGTTGGGTGCCCGTACAGTTGCTGTGTGAAATTTGGTTCAATAACCTCCCGAGGAGCAAGCTTCAGGAAGCTGAAGATGCAGCAGCAAAGTGGAACAAGCTTGGTTGCCCCAAGAAGGAGAAGCAAAACATGTGAGTTTTTAATTCTTGAGGTCTTACATTGATCTCATACAAATTCAATATGCTATAGCTATTGTAAGAAACATCTTAAGAATCGGACGACTGAGTTTGGCCAAGGCAATCCAACGGACTATGGGAGTCCATTCAGTGATGTTACTCACCTACGAACTCAATGGTGAGGAAAAGACTGCGATGTAAGTCTTCGGTGCCAGCTCTTTTGCATTTTTCTCTCATAAGTTCAATGCAGCATCAAAACAGATCCCCCAACTGGACGAGACAAGCACTTCACTGTCTCGTCCAACGATTTCAAGAGTTGGGCGAAACAGGGCGTCGAGCTTTTGCACAATTACCTTCACAATGAAGGTAGATGTTTTTTCTACTCTACTGAATCACCCTGATAGTACATTTCTTTGCAACAAATGAAGAACCCACCGAGGAGGCAGCAAGCGATGAGGAAGAAAGTGTAGAGATCACTGTTGATGCTGCAGGAAATCCGAGGCTTCCTAAGGTCCATGTGACAGATCTGAAGACCCGTCAAGATCTCTCCCGAGAAGTGTTCACAAAGGCGTACAGTGAGTACACATACATTCCATTGTAATTTACTGATTGCAAGTAGTGAAAATCACCAAGTGAGACAAGGTGTCTGCTCCGTGGCTGGAGCTGACCAAGCCTAATAATAAATATCTGCACCCCAACAGCATCCCCAAAGGGTTCAACATCTCTGACCCTTCAAAGTTGACAAAGCAGATGCTGGACGAGTTGTGGACTCATTGGCGGGCACGAGAGGAGAAGAAGCTACCAATCATTGAGTTTATCAAGGCGAGGGCCAAAGACATGGATGCATTGAGGGTTGGTGCCTCAGAAAAGGAGTGACGTGCTGCTGGCAAGAGGGCCGCATACACCAAGATTGACGACAATTCTGAGGGTGAAGCTGAGCTGATTAAGGCCAATGGTAAGGCTGGAGCTTACAATGGTTGGTATGGGCGGTGATCTAAACTCATTGCAGGTAAAGGCAACACCGAGGATGACAAGGGGGAGGGAACATCTGAATCCCTTCCAAAGCCACTTTCCAAGCAACCTCGTCTGTCAGGGCAGCCAGATGTACCTGAAGAAGGGAGTCCTGCAGCCAGTGAAAAAAATAGGCCCAAGTTCCTCGCTGGCCTCTCTCAAGATGCATCGTATAAGGCGCTGGTTGACACTCTAATGGCCCTTCCTATTTTTGTATGTCTATTTTATTTTTTGATCATCATATGGCTGCTAATATGATATATAAGGCACCTCGCCCTTCTTCCTCTCCTCCCCCAGCATCAAAGGGCAATTTGCCTATCTGGGTGTCTTGGCATTGGGGGAGAAAATATCTTCCTGAGGAAATCCACATGAAACAGGATGGGTTCTGTGCAGAACTATCTACTTTGCGCAGATACACATTTGTAGATTGCAACAAAGGTATGCAAGTGGTTCTGGGTCTGGGTTTGCTCCTGCGAGAGTGTTGGAGGGCGGTAGAAGTCGAGGCAGATGATGCTAGCACCCCAGGATTTCTTCGGGCATCAGTTCTGGGCGTAGAGATGACCAAGGAGGTGATTGCAACCATGGAGGAAGTGTCTGTCCATTTGGTGAGGGTGGTAGCTGAGAGGGACAGGGAGGAGATCATTGAGGGGGGGCATGAGGATGAACAGAGAATGAGGGGCAGGGAGGAGGGGGGGGAGGGGATCATGGTGAAAGCAGTGAAGAAGAGGGAGAAGATTAGGGCTGAGGAGGAAAGGAAGGGGGAGGAGCAGAAGCAGCAGGAGAGGATTGAAGCAGAGGAGGCTGGGAAGAAGGAGAAGGAGAAGAAGAAGAAGAAGAAGAAGAAGAAGAAGAAGGCGGAGGGGCAGAAAGAAGAGAAAACAATAGTAGGTGCTAGAGAGAGCTCAAAGGGTGGGAAAAGGAAACAGCAAGATTGCTTGCCCACACCTGGTCCATCAGCTGACACTCAACGAACTTCTGAGCATACCCGAAAGCCGAGCAAGAGGCATCGAGGTTCTGACTATGCATAGAATTAGTTGTACCCATATTTCAGAGTGTGATTGCTTTGTATTTGTTTTCTATGTGAAACCAATAGCAAAGTCGGTTGAAAACAAGAACATATATAAACTAGCATTGGCAAATTCGCAAAAAAAACATCATGTATGTATGCCATCAACAAAGTGGGTACCGGCCGGCACTGTGTCCACGTCCACCACACCGTAACAATGGTACCAGCTGGTGAGTCGAAAGATCGCCTGATCAGCCAGTACAGTATCTACATCTCCCATGCCATGGACCAACAGTACCAGCCAGTTGATGAACAGATCACATGGTCAGCCAGTATTGCCATGTCCACCTACATCCATGTCCACCTCAAGCCGGGCAAATGGTACCGGCCGGTACTATATCCACGTTCACCTGGAGACGGGCAAATGGTACCGGCCGGTCAGTCCCAACATCACTTAGTCGGCTGGTACTATATCCATGTTCACCTGGAGATGGGCAAATGGTACCGGCCGGTCAGTCCCAACATCACCTAGTCGGCCAGTACAATATCCAGGACCACCTCGAGATGGGCAAATGGTATCGGCCGGTCAGTCCTAACACCACCTAGTCGGCCGGTACACTATTCACGTTCACATCACCATTAACGAATGGTACTGGCCAGTCAATTCAGGGATCACCTGGGCGGCCGGTACTATATTCATGTTGACATTGCCATAGGCGAATGGTACCAGCCGGTCAGCTCAAATATTACCTGGGCAGCTGGTACGTTATTCACATCCATTTTACTATGGGGAAATAGAACCGGCCAGTCAGTGACAAGTTCAACTGCTCGGCCGGCACCATATCCATGTCCATTATGCCATGGGCAAGTGATAGTACCGGCCGGTCACACAAAGCCAGCCCAGTACTTGCCTCATGAACATCACCCAAGAACATCAGTACTACTTCTACGTAACCGGCTGTACCGTCTGTAGGTCAACCGGCCGACCCACCGGCCGGTACCAATGGAACAGGGTTTTGTACATGTATATGGGAACCAGTTGTGTGATTATACATGACTGCAGGATGTGTGTTTTCAAGGGCGTCGCCAGGACTAAAAGATATTGGCGTCAGAATATCCCTCATTATATTAAGAATTGGTTCTCAACATATTAAGAATTGGTTCTCAACATATGATGAATGTATCATCGATGCAAACTCATGCATGCCGATCTATCCGAATATAATGTTTTGTACCAGGATGCGCATCTGTACTAGTACGTCATCGACATCTCTCAGAGCGTGGAGCATGACCACCCACACGCATAGGACTTCCTCCGAAGTGACATCAAGAACATCGAAGAGTTCTTTGGGCGCTTTGGCGTCAAGCATCTCGAACTACGGCGGTGTCAATGTTTCGAGTTCGTTACCAAGGGCCGATTGGACAATGATGAGCGCGGATCCCTGCAGGATCATGACAGGGACATGTTCCAACGGTGGATCGCGGAAGTGGGTGGATCCGCCGAGGAGCTCACTCGAGGTGGTGCAGAAGAGACTGGGAATACTAAGCAGAATGAGGAGGGGGTGTGTGCATGCGGTCATATATCCCACAGACGTTGAACGAGGTGTATGCCCCCAAGCGCGACATTGACATGCTCAAGGGCGGGGAGGGACAACAGCTGAAATAAGCTCAGATGATCGGATTGGTCGGTGAGGAGGAGGATGGCGGGTCCATGGAGAGCGGTGAGTCAGAGGCCGAAGGTTCAGAAGAGAGACTGGAGCAGAGGGGACCCCGGGGGCATCGGCTTGAGGATCAAGAAGTCAAGAAGGTGAGTTTGGCAATGCTGAATGTGGCTGGATCTGGCTGAGCCTCATGGTGCAGGAATGAAAGAAGGCAGTCAAGGTGGAAGCATGGGAAAGGCGGAAAAACAAGATACCACATCGACAAAAATTGTGTCACCGTCTTCCACGAGAGCAATCGGTCCCCCGTTTGCGCCTCGGGCACGACATGGCTGATGTAGAAACTGTGTGATCTACATTCATGCTCAGCTCAAATTCGCAGCATGTATATATCTCGTTGAACCTTACCCTCCGCTAAAACGGCCATCAGTCAAGCACGCAACATCGTGACCCAGGCCCGTGCCCATAATCAAACTGGTGGGTCTTAATGTCTTCTTTCCAAAGATGGTAGGAGTCCATAGCAACGTCACCAGAGGATCCATCCGCAATCTTGCTAGGTATGTGGGTGAATGTATCCCAGATGGAATTGGCTCGACCGCCCTCATTGTATGCGCCTTCAATTTGGTAACTCGCTAGGAGGGGTGTCAGCATTAATGTTCATCTCAGTCTAGTAAGCGCAATGTTACCTGTCGCAAAGCCCCAGGTGAAGTCCTTAGGAGACTTGGACTCGGTCATTGGAAAAGGAGGTGCATGAAGTGAGATAAGATAGTGACACATTTACATAAATATATGTTGGTTGGGTATCTTTTCCACTGTCCGATTGCATGGTGAAGATAAGATGGTCATGTGGGGCGTCCGTTCCCTACACCCCCTCGACAGTCCAGAACCTTGACTGTATACAATGAGACATACACAATGTGAAGACCCACCTAGAAACCACCCCGACAATATGGCGTTCAATCCACCACCCCAACATACGGTGACAAATACAGACCTTCTTCCGAGCCATCCATAACCTGATCAAAATAGGTAAATTCTGATTGTTGACAGGGATGACAAAGCTGGACTGGGTTCATAGAGTGTGAAGGAATTTAGGGCTCCATTGGAGCTAGATTCTAGTACTATGTAGCCATGTAGAACTCGTTTCAATATACTTCACAAGTTCAGCTTTGAACGGATTATGTTTGACTGCCACGCACCAAATATGCTCACTGTTTCCCCCTTTCCCACGTATAGATGAAAACTTTGTCCACACGCACGACAAGCCGGGTTTGTTATCGATGGTGAACGCAGGTCCCAACACGAACGGGTCACAAGTAACCCATGGCTCTTCTCCTTCCCACCGGACGCGGGGGCTGACCGCTCTCCACGCATTACCTAGTTCTTCATCACAATGGGTGTCATGTCTTGGCTTGGCGGCAAGCATGTCGTTTTCAGCAAGGTCATCAAGGGCATGGATGTTGTCAAAATGATTGAGTCCAAGGGCTCGAGCAGCGGTCGTCCGTCGTCCGCGGTGCAAATTGCAGATTGTGGTGTCGTCGAGTGAATGGTGGGCATAGAAAACGATCAGGTCTGTTGCACGTTTAGTGTAGGTGACCTGCCGAGGTAATGCATGCTTGGTTTTCACTTCATTGGGGGCCTGCACCGTTCTCTCCCATGCCTGATATTCCAAGTGCCTGGACCCACGGCCCGTGACCGTCCTTCCTTCAACGAATGTCCCCCATACTCGATGAACATTGAAAATGGGGAGAACAAACTTGGGGGGTTCTGGAGGTATCGCTGCGCTTGCTCGAACCCCCTTTGAATCGAGTGCTCTGCTCTTCTCAGCACTCTTGGGTGCATGAACACGCCTCTCCATAAGGCTGCTTTCCCAACTAGTCGCATAACGGTCACCATCTCGGGCGTTATGGGCCATCGGGTCACACTGTTCTCTGGGCGCGGTCACCGTCGCTGCCCAGAACCTGCACGCGCAAGCCCATTTCGAGGTGCAAAATGTGCCTTGGGTCTTGGGAATTGAGGCCCTTTACCTCTTAGATCCTCCTCCATGGGACATATACTAGTGCTAAATCAGAGAAACCATATTCAAACCTGCACTTGGCTACCAACGCCATAGTGTGATGTGACAACAAAAACGGTCCCCTTTGATATTGAATGTGAATCGCATATGATGCGTTGGTTGGGACACAACATTTGGGCCTACTGGTTACTCCATACTTGTTGGTTGACTTTACCAGCCCAAATTTGTCTAATCTACCTCAATGCCTCCAGCCAACCAGAAACCAACCCAATGTCAGATCTAATAAATTTAATTTATTATGCATCGTTACTATGTATGTAATACACGCAGTAAATCTCATGTATGTACAAGAAATAGTGCATCCCGACTTTTGATCTACCCCTCCATCTTCATTCCTTTTGTTGGGATGCTGGAAGCCCATGCGACTTGCGCTCCAACTCAAGCATCGTTTCAGCCTCAGAAAACCTCGGTGTGATGTTGACTTTGAATGGAATCGGCTGCCTGTTGTCCTTGCGGAACACGTCAGTAAAGCCATCCCGTTCAAGCAATCGCAAACCGTACACAACAAGACCATCCTCCACACATCCGTCGACGTCGATCAGGAGTGGCTTTCCTCCTGCGTCCGTTGCGGGTTCAAGGGTTCAATGTTCATCGCCCAGAGGACCATGGCGATGTCGATGAACAACAAGTTGTTCGTGACGTGTCTGCCGACGCAAATCCGTCTTCCAAATCCGTACGTGAAGTGACCTTCTTCCTTCGAGCCCATCGGCCCCGGAGAGACCTGGCCCTTCCCGTCAAGATGGCGTGCAGGATTGAAGTGTACAGCATCTGCTCCATAAATCTCGGGGTCTCTGTTGAGGTGCCAGACGTTTGTGATGATGATTGTTCCAGTGGGGATGAAGTGACCTCATACCAGTCATCCTGCCAGTGGATATGATCAGTGACCACTCCATCACACCCCCTTGTACGCACCTCGATAGAGCGGTGCGGAAGTCCCACCGGGTCCTGAAGTAATGAGTACGTTTCGTGAAGCGTCCCGAGTATACATATCAACATACCACAGGACGCCATCTCAATGCCTCCTTCACCTGAGTCGTGGGTCAGTTGAATAAAAGTGCATAGGGTAAAATTAAGACTAACCATCGCGCGGATGTACAGAAGGTTCTCATAGTCGGCGAATGTAGGGATTCTATGACGTCCAACGACAACGTCCAATTCTGCCTGGGCGCGCTTTTGGGTCTCTGGATAAATCACCATCGCTAACATCCACCAAGGATGGGCTCACAGCCGCCGACTACGCCCACTCAGGCTGAACCGTGGGAAGATCCGCTGATTTCGCTCTGGCTCCGCACTGGAATTCCTGAAGAGTGTACTCAAACAATGTTACAACCCCGGTGCTATGCTTGAAGCAGTGGGTGTTGTGTTTTGATGCATCAATTTTCGACACCCTACTGAGATGCTATGGTACAGTAATCACTACGGCCAGTATACAGGTCATTACGATCATACAGGTAGAGTGCTCATAGAACAGTCATATTTTGTAAAGACACAGTATTGTACTACAATCTGTATACCCACAACCCATGCGCATCCGCTCATCCACTCTAGCCAGCATCCCTCGACACTGCCCTCTGCCAAAATGACCGCCTTCACCTCCACCTCACCCTCGAGATTGCAGGTTGGAGGACCTGAGACTAACACATGAGGGGTTGGTGTGCCATCGCACCGTCGTCACTGCAGAGGGAGGGTGAGGGTGAGGGTGTGTTGTGTTGTTGTCATCAGGGTGGGAGAGAGGGTCTGTCATTCATCACACCATCATCGTCACGGACGAGGGAGGGAGAGGAGAGGGCACATCATGACGCCGTCGGCGCATCATGATTGTTGGTACAATCATGACGAGGGTGAGGACAAAGGTGAGGGTAGTGTTGCCATGACTTTGACTTACCGCCGGCTTTGAGTCATAGCTGGCATCTGGCTAACTGCTCGACCCGTAAACTGAAGCCGACATTCCCTTATTCGGCTTAGAAGTCGCAACTCCAGGCACTGAAGCCACCAAGGTTGACCTTTTGGTCGACCAACCATCACCAATGACACAGCATCCATGCGGCAACACCTCTCATTCCTAACAGGTTATCATGCCAGCGCCAGACCCTCCAGCACAGATATGGAGATTAGTAAAGGCGGCTGCCTGTGTTCTTTGCGTATTCTCCGAGGAGGATGCTCAGGATGCTTCCCGTGTAGAGCGGATGCAAACTCCAGGTCACGATAGTATCCTCCAATCTCTGAACAGGGTTGGCGCCCACGATCGGACATCTCACAGAGCTTTCTCTCCAACAGGGTCCCTTCGATAGCGGTGCGCCGAACGGATTCGGTACCGAGGGGACGGGACGGGCGAGGTTGCCTGTTGTGAGAGGTGCCCAAGAGATGACGCCAATCCCATTGAATCTACGGTACGCCAGCTTCTCGCGCTGCTACCATCAAAACAGGAACGTGTCACAACCAGAACGGGAGCAGGAGGTGAGGTGACATGCCTCCTCAAGATAGAGCAACGAGTACTCGTCTTGAATACTGACGGACGTGGTCTACCCGTTCCTGCTCGCTACTTCAAGCTCGTTCAGGTGCGCAAATTGCTAGGGCTGCATTGAGCTTGCGCCAATGTAGCGCACTTTACCACTTTCAACTAGATCGTGCAAGGCTTTCATCGTTTCTTTGGCGGGACGAAGGACACCGAGTGCTATCCATCCAGGCTTTGAGACTAAGCGGGCACAATGGTTGGTGAATGGTGTACTTGGGTCTTCATCGGGGTTTTGGATCACCTACACGTTCGTCAACGGACGATGTTTACAAGGCCATGTACTGTGTTGTGTTTAGATTGTTCGTCACAGACAGAATGACATGCATCGATATTCCTAAAACCAACACCTCGAGTGTGCCATAAGTGAGTCACACCGAGTACATGCAATGCGAAAAACAAAAAGCCGACAAGTGCAACAAGGTATTCAAAAAAAGTCTGAAAGAAGCAACATACCACAAACACGTATCAAACGAACAAATAAAATAACATACATATGCGACATACCCAAGACAGGTCAACTCCCCCTGCATCCCTTTGCCTTTTTTATACCCCGTCCGAAATGATACTCCCGATGCTCAGCACGCTCTCCTTGTCCAGCACCCACCCTGACGCCACGCCCATCCTGCTCAAATGGTGCCCGCGAGAGTTGAATCACGGGGTATCCCCCACTGCTAGCCGGCAACGCAGGTGATGATGGCAACGACGGACCCGTGCTCACACCCCAACCCCCAGGCGCATGTCTCAGCGGTGCGAGATGAATCATCTCTTGTTGCTCAAGTCCGTGCGCATGTCCGCAGCCATTGGGTCCCCATCTGGACGCCGACACTGACGGTGTGCCGCTCGCGTACGAAGAACTGGCATAGCGCATTGCAGATGGTAGGTTCGGTCCCGGCGACACCACCCGGCCGGAATGCCCATGCCCATGACCACTCGCACCACTAGCGTTTTCATAGCCTATACCACCACCCGGGAGAGCACGCTGTGGATTGTACAATGCGGTACCCCAGAGACTCGCCGACTCGTTGTCATAGTTGATTCGGTCGTACATCCCACCCATGCTGGATGAAGATGACGGATAGGGTGATGCTGGCGACGAGAGCACCTGCGGAGCTGCCCTTCGTGCTACCGCGTCCGCGCCAACGGCAGATACTAAACCTGAACTGGATGGCTCACCATCGGCAGACAAGAGCTGGCCACTGGCACCTACTAGTACACTGACACTGCCAGTGACATCCCCACCCATCGCCTGGTGCGCATGTGTGTGTTGTGTATGGGCATGGGTACGTGACAACATGTTGGCCGTTGAGAGCTCGATCCCACCCGGCGCAGCATTCGTGGCACCCAACATCGGATCCAAGATAGAGGACGTCGGCCATGCAGGCAGCCCCACCAAGGCAATTGACGACCCCGGATTGTTATTTGCCAACACCGGCGTACGTGCTAATATACCATCACTGCTCGCCACTGATGCAGGGGCTGATACAAGGTGGAACGGGCCCGTCGATGTCCCATGGCGTGCACGTTTCACGACGACCGAGCCAGAAGCAGTGCTAACAGAGGCAGGTTGCGACAATACAGGAGGGTGTTGTTGCTGAGCATGTATATCGTCCTCTGTCTGGTCTTGATCGAGTTTACAGGACTCCCCAGAGCCGGGTGGACCACCATCGGAGGATTGAGCGAGCACTGCAATGGGGCGTTTGCGAACGCGAATGATTTTACGGGTATGGATTTTACTGCCTTGGTCAGCAAGGGAACAAGAGAGGGGGGTTGATTCTTGTTTTTAGTTTTATTTGTTGGAAAAACATGGTCAAGGCGTGCGGGAAGAAGGATTGCGTTCGGAGACGGAATAGAATAATGATGATCCGAATTCCGACACATATGAAAGGACAACGAGGACAAAGGGAGGATACTGTAGGTCAGATAAGACAATTTGATTGGTAGAGCGGACCGACCTTCCATGCCTGGAAACTTTTTTGCAGTGTAGACGTAAAAGGTAGCTGAATAAATGGACTTGCAGTGAAGAACAGTGTTGCTACGGAAGTAGATGAGAAATGGGCACATGCGAAAGAGAGGACATACCCGACGACTCCAAAAAGACTTAGTTTGAGACGGTAGCTGCCCTCTGTGCACACGCTTAGATCTGGAAATACGAAAACACAAGCGCCTTCATTGGGGTTCTCGGTATCTTTGAGATGGTATAGGGATGAAACGACTGAACCGGTAGTGCATCGTGTTTTACCATCCTGGGATAGGGTGAAAAAAAAAGTGAAAAGGAGGGTTATATAAGTACTGACCTTGAGCCAGTGTAATTCGGTGTCATCGTCCGGTTTAGCGAGACTGGCAAACATGAAATAGTAGGGGTTCTGGAGGAAGCCGTGGGCATAGTTTGGATCGGCATCTTCAGTATCTAGATTGGCAGGGGAGGGCTGTTGGCGTGTGTGCGGGTCGATGACACGGAGCTGGATGATGGGAGGCGGATCAATGGGACGACGGTCAGCTGGGGGCGTGGGTGAGCGTGATGGACGTGCGGAGCAAGAGAAAGCGAGACCAACCACTAATGCCACACATGCGGGCCTGCTTCGGCTGCTGTCTTATGGTGAGTTCGTATTCTCTGTTGTGGTGGTGCATGAGTAATATCAGATAGAAAAGGTGTGGACAGTGGGACAAGAGGATTGAGCTGGGACGAGTCGGGATGGCACGTACAGTCTCTTACATAAATCTGATTGCCATGCGTCTCCGGCCCATCTGCAGACCGCAAAAGTAACGTGCTCATCCGTGACGGTTTTGCTGACCAGAATGCTCGTAAGCGACTCTGAAAAGGAAAAGCGACGCTTACTCGCATGATCGCCGCCCTCTGGGCCTCCCTTCATTCCCGTTCGATCTGATCATACAAATGAGTTGGGGCGCGTGGGCCCTCTCCTTTGCATCCCCGTCGTCGTGGCTGCGCCCGAGCTTATGGTCAAGCAACTTGAAGCAAGACCAGGCTGAGCATGTGAGCGGCGCGGTCACGATATCGTCCGCAAGGTGGTTTGACCGCCTCGTTCCGTTGTTTCCGTAATGTCTGAGCGCAAGCAATGGGACGTTCGGGCCTACCTACAGTGAGTTCGTTCCGCTCGTTCTGGTCTCTTCAGCTGTTGACCACCAATCAGGGCAGTTCGGTCGCCTTGTTCTGTTGTTTCCGCAATATCTGCGAGCGCAAGCAACAGAACTATCCGTGGTGAGTTTGTTTCGTTGATTCCGGTCTCTTTGACTGTTGACCGCCAATCAGGATGGTTTGGTTGCCTCGTCCTTTTGTTTCCACAATATATGCGAGTGCAAGCAAACGTTCGGGCCTATCGGACAGCCCAGTTCCTGGATCCGAAATCGCCACTCGCACCATAATAAGAAAGGCTGACGACAAGGAATTCATTCGACAGCTTGCTCGCATCCCAACGCATGCACACACGCACACCTCTCCCTCTCCCTCGCTCGCACCCACATTGTGAGACGCGACATCGGCAGTGACAACGACGCACGCACCCCTCTCCCTCTCCCTCCTTTCATGACTGCCCGGGTCCGACCGCCGCTTATGCACGCGACCCGGTCCGCTACAGCCCTTGACGCTCCCCGGCGACGCAATTGACTTGGCATCATGCCTCCCAAATATACTCGTCCTCGGTCTCGTCTGGCAACTCATGCGGTGCGTCTGTCTACGTCGTCCCTGGGTCGGTGCTGACAGCGTTGACAGGATGAACGTCACAAAGACGCACATGGCTCTCTCCGCCTCCGGACGCCCCATGACCGACCAAGAGATGCTGAAATTGGCCAACACGACCGTCCAAAAGGTGAACCCAGGCGCGCGCCAGATCCGGTCATTCAAGGACCCCTCGCTCATGGCGGGCATCTTCATCCTCGACCTCCTCGACGCTGCGCTCCGACCGGGTAACGTCAATCCGGCGCTCGTCAATCCCGTGGTGGAGAGTGGGGGCTATGAACGTCAGCGGCAGAATGGTGGGTTGCCTTTGCTTTGTTTGGGGGCGCGCGAACCAACGTTGACGCGTGGACAGCTAAATTGGCGATTCCAATTGCGAGAAAGATTAATGCGTTGATTTTCCTCGTACCAGAGGACCTGGTACGACACGTCAAAGATGCGATGTAGGCTGTTCGCTTGTGCTCTTCCAACCACGTGCGTATTGCCTCAGGCTCGTATCTCCTCGCCTATGCCTTCGACCTCCATCCATGCCTTTCAGTGTTCGAATCTTTCACGCAGAGGGTGCAAAGCTATTCCAGAGCATCCCCAACATCATCGAGAGCCAGTTCTCTCCCCGCGGAACATGCGCATCCACCTGGGAAAGTGGTACGTACAAAAACACCACGCATCAGCCTCGTGTCCATCTCATCAACCGACGATTGATTCCTTATCTGTTTCCCACCTTCCATCAAGCTCGAGGACGGCGCACAGCACAAGAACCTCCGCACCTTCTCCGTCTCCACAGGCGAAGAACTCATCGCCTTCACTCAAAAGTCCCAAGAAGGGTGGGATCTTCAGTACACCATCTCAGAATCACATGTCATTCGCCTCGTCTCACGGGAGGTCCAGGTCTTCGGTCTTGCCGAGTGGGTGAAAGGCGCGGTCGACAAACTGAGAGTCGAATGGGCTTCAATGGTTTCACTCAGTCCTGGGTTGAATCTATCCGTCGCGGCCTTTGTTGCGGAGAAAAGGGTTTGCATCATGACCGTCACTGGCGTACGCGTCTGATCCATCCATGACCAACAGGGTGCTCCTGCTAGCACCAAGATTTACGGCCTTCTTGCCCTTTCCAGCATCCCAACATGTGCAAAGAACTTTTAGAAGGCCGATCGCGCTCAGATCGAGTGGAATGACCTCGGAACTCAAGCCTTGGTCGTCACTCAGACCGAGGTCGACAACTCCAACGTGAGCTACTAATATATGGAGAGACATCCATGCATCTTCTCAGCGCAGGTGGCGCGGTAGTCGACTACCGCGCCACCCTCGACAAGCAGGGAGCTATCCACGACGCTGCATGGGGCCCCAACAGCAGTGAGTTTGGAGTGGTGTACGGTTGTGAGTTGATCTCCCTGCCCGTCCACGTTTTAGCTCACGTCTTTTTTCGACAGTCATGCCTGCCAAAACGATGCTCTTTGACCAATGCGTCACGCTCCATGACTTCGGTTCGGCGCCACACAACACCATCTCATTCAACCCCCTGGGCCGCCTTCGCTTCTTTGCCAGATTCGGTAACCTCGCTGCGAAGATCGTCGCATTTGACCGACGCACGCTTGAGAAGGTGTCCACGATCGATGCCCCGAACACATGCTGCTGTTCTTGGTTCCCCGACGGACGTTTTCTTTTGGCTGCAACGCTGTCTCCTCGTCTACGTGTCGACAACGGGATCAAGATCTGGCACGCGAGCGCTCCACTTGTCCACGTGCAAGCCGTCGAGGAGCCAGCTAGCGTCCTACTCCTGTTGACCAAGCACCACGCTTTCGACCGAACATTCCGCCGGCGCCTCAACCATGTCCCAGTGTGCTCGCTGCCGCTCTCACTTCCAAGGCTGCGGCTGCCAAGCCTGCTGGTGGTTATCATCGCCCTGGTGCACCGCGGCACCGTGCACGCGGACTCGCTACGCCAGTGATTTCCAAGCGCGAGGGCGAGGGTGGGGCACCACGAGTGCCAGAAAGTGGCGCGGTGAGTGGGAGCGCGACACCTTCTCGTACGGGTGATCAGGGTTAAAGCCACTGGCAGGGAGGACAAGGGGGGCAGGAAAAGAAACGGAAAAGAAGGAGAAGAAGAAGGGCGAGAGGGGTGATGGGTCGCCTATGGGGGGCGGGTCTGCTCGGCCGTCGTTGGATATTCAGACGAACGCCCTTGGCGAGACGCCAAACAGTGTCAAGGATGAGACGGCGGCAGAGGCTGCGGCATGTGTGCCGCCTACTCCCGGCCTGGAGCAGCTCGGTGCTATCGCGAAGAAAGTGCGCAATTTGAATAAAAAAGTGAGCACCATTTCCCATCTGCCAACGTCCCTTGGCGTGACTGACACGGTACAACGTCTCACTCTACAGTTAAAAGCGATCGAGGAGCTCAAGGAGAAGGCAAAACGAGGTGAATATCTCGAAATGACGCAGCTCAAGAAGATGGAGGGCGAAGTCCACATTTGAAAGGAGCTTGTCAGTCTCGGGGTCACTGGATGATCGATGATCCCCGTTGCGCATTTGTCGTGTGCGGTTCGTGACGCCCGGAGGATCACCCCTAGCACTCCACTCCATCTTGTACCATGGTCTTGCATGTATAATTTCTTCTCATAACTCCAAGGGTCGTTGGTCATTTTTGTTGGGGGAAGACAGAATTCATGCAACATGATCAAGGCATATGGTTGTTTCAAAACGTCTGGCAGTCACTGGTACGTAGAAGTAGAATGCGGGTCAAGCGCTACAGAATATATGCACAAGCTAATGGGCAAAACGGTATGAAACCCTCCCCCCCTCACCTCATTCGTCACGACTTGAGCAACCACGGTTTTTTGGTGACGGTGCAATCGTCGATGATTTTCCAGGAATGGGCGATCACCAACTTGTCGACGTAGTCTTCGGTGCGGGTCAATCTGTGCGAGCAACATTCGCGTGAGTCGAATCAATGGCCAATGACCAATGGCTCACCTTGAACTCCGTCACGTTCCAATCCTTGATCTTTGCATTCGGCGAATCGCTCGCCGAAGTAAAATGCACCCCCTTGACTATCCGCCCGTCAGTGAACACCCCAAAGAGACGGGACGACACACCATGATGAAACAGGGTATGCGGTTCGTTCCACTGGTACGATCGAAATTGCCACGCCTAGCCTGTGGTCATCACGCACACGACCATCTCCCACGCATCCGCCCCGAATTTTTGGAGTGCGTCCGTGCTGTCGACGATGAAATACCTCTGGACTGTCTCGGTCCCGGTCCCATGGGAGGACGCGGAGGATGTGGACGCGGCGTTGGTGGAGGAGGAAAAGGAGGCTGCGGAGGCGGTGGGTGGGTCGCGCTGTCGATCGGTGTGCAGAAGATCTTCGGCATGGGGGTTTGCGGGTGCTGCTGCGCGTTCGCGCGTGGTGGTCGAAGGTTCGAAGCTGGGTTCACAGAGTGAGTCGGCAGGCGCACACGCAGAATAAGGGCGTGACGTACATGGCTTGTTGCAGCAAGCGTTTCACGCTGTATGTCGTGATCAACGCTGTTGGTGACGAGATCATGGTGGCCGGGAGCATGCTTTCTGTTGACAACATAGCTGCAGTAGCAGACACGGCGGCCAGAGTGGGGCGTACTGGCTTTGCACGCTTGCATGGGGGGGCCAGCCGATGGCGCAGGTCAGTGATTCTGGGTGTCTATACCATCAGCGTCGAGAGCGGAGAGCAGAAGAAAATGAACGAAACCTACGTTGGGTTCAGTGTGCCTCGTCCTCTTTTGTTTCATTCACTTGACGTCAGCGACTATGCTTGGGTGTCGTGGTGCTGTGGTCGTCGCGCTTGCCCGACGTGGTGGCGTACCAGGCGGCGTCAACGACTCTGTCACAAACCAGAAATGAGCACACGAACCAACGACGTGAGGAAAACATACTAGCATCATTCACCAACGGTTGACCGTTAAACCCCTTTCACGCGCTTGTTGCATCCACTCGGCACGAGGCGCTACTCCTATGGTTAAGAATGTGTGGAGATATAACACTCCTCTTAGACCCGCACCTTCTAACCGCAGCGTTGCGCATGGTGTTGACCCTTGCGCACATTCCGGAAGGTAAGCATTCTCGACTTTGTTGGTTGTAAGTTAGTGGTAACGCAGCGACAGCAAGGACTGGAATCTGACGTGTTTGGCTATCTCAGCGGGGCTGATAAATGCTATAATGGTGACACCAGCCAAATCATTTGCCGCACATATAACTCATAAAATGCATAGGGATCCGGGAGTAGCATCTACCAATATGCCTTGTACACATTTCAATGGTCGTCTCTTGATGTGTGTCTTGTGATTGACGTTGCCACTGCCGGTCGCTCGCTAACATTTCGACCAGCTTGGCTATTTCATCAGTGCATCAGGACTGTCGACTGTTATTTTTCTCCTGGTAATTCTCCCTGGTGAGCCGTTCGTCTCGACCTATAGTTGCCAGCGACTTAATGGCTAGCAAGCCATAATTAGCGTGTGGAAGCGTGTACTATCTAGCAACCGGCACGCGGAGGAAGCGAGGCAGGGCACACTTTTCGACCTCCATCTCGTCAGATTGTCCAGCGTGGTTTTTGCCACTGGTTACGCCTTGATGGGCGTCGCTCCCACAGGTTTGATCTTCACCCTTTGTTTCGTTATCAGCACATTTGGACTAGGATTCTTCGTACCGGTTTATCGGGCGAGGACGACACAGGGCGGCTGTTCGGTGCATTGGGTGTTGTATACGTTTTAGGGTGTGTTCTCTCATTTCACCCTTATCAAAGAGGTTTTCTTGACGCCGTGCACAGCGGCCGCATTATCGGACCTGCCCTTTATGGGACAATGTATGCTGTCACGGTGTCTTTCCTACCATCTGCGATA
>MU131121.1:0-24897 GCA_015039435.1 Imleria badia
TCTAATCCATGTAGTGGGCATCCCTGCCCTTTACTTGGGTGAATCTAGTTGTCTTACACCTCCTTGGGCAGCAGCTGAGTGGGCATCCCTGCCCTTTACTTAGTTTGACAGGTGTCACCAAGAGTCATAGATGCCAGAGCTGATCTTGGTGGGCCTGAACCTTTGAGCAGGTCTGCTGGGATCACTGGCAGCTGCTCCTGCAAGCCTCTTCAGAAATAGACGCACCTATACCCAAATTAATGTGACTTCTAGAAATCCTGGGACGAATCCCAGAACTTCTGACTGGGATTCGTACTAATATTTCCCATTGTCATGCTGAGAAGGCATGCTAGCAGCGAGTCTTCACCTCATTACATCTCCCCTTCCAGCAAGCTCCACTGGAGGGAGGGATGCAACAAGTTGACTGACTAAGTAGTAGTGGCAGGCACCAACCCAACGGTCACATGGAACGGAGTACAAAGTGGACTCTGAATCAGACAGCTAGTTGGGAGGATGGACGTCACAGCGTGAGGGATTGACCACATCAGAATGACATTCATTGACCCACTAGATTATCCATGAGCTAAGTATATATTTGATGAGAAGTAAATCTAGTGAAATAGAGAAACATATAACTGATGGTATCAACTCCAGTGAATATCGAGAAAGTTACAAGAGCAATCACAGATGGGAACCCAAATGATGAAAACAATAGTAGAGAGAGCAAAGAGCACACACTCTCCAATGCCCACTAAAGAAACAACGAACGAAAAGCGACATGAAGGAAGTGAATGCGAGGTTCAAGTATGGTATACAGTAAAAGTTGTTACAGCACGTCCAGTATGCGCACGCTGTCAACCAGCTTGTTTAAGGTTGCTGGAGTGATCTCTCCTACCTGGACAGTGATCAGACTCTCCGCAGCGACCCTCCTATATGCGGCCACATTGCCGAAATCAGGCGTGAGCAACAGCGCACCAAACGGTTGCATCAGCCGAGAAATGACTTGCGGCGCTCGCATCTCTTTGTCTGCTTGTGATAACAATGAAGGGGGCCGGAGAGATGCTGCATATCCGGTGGTTGTGGTGCGCAGTTCACCAAACGGCCACCGAATGCCGGAAAGCCACGCCGCTCGTGTTTGTGGGTCCGTTGATGTGATACTGGAAGAACCAACCAATGACAACTCGCCCATCGAAGAAGACAGGTCATCTGTGATCTCTTCGGGGATTGTCTCCACTACGCTTCCAACAGGTTGTCGGTCAAGGAGAAAGTCGATCCAAGGATGAACGAGGTACAGAGATCGATGGTGAGAAAGATCTTGATCGGTCGCAATCTCCACAGTCCCGAGCACGGTTGTCTGTGCACGGAACACATGTCCCGACGTACTCCGAGAAGCTGATAAAGGCCCGAGTTTGAAAATGATACACGGAAGTTTCATCCGTTGTCCCACAAAAAATGGTACAGGGAGCTCATTGAGGCGGTCGTACATTTTCATGACCAAGATAGCATCGGGTGACGAAGTCCGCAAGCTGATGGTAATCTTGTCTGTTTCGGCACCTTCGATGGCAGGCGGTATATGCATGGTCGGCAGCTGGTTAAACACTGCAATTTTTGTAGGTAGACAGCTGTTGAAGCTGCTAGATCGCCCTGTCCATGCAAGGATACTCGTATCTCCGGAGCTGGTGAGTAGCTGTGCCAAGAATCGCCCGAGTGCCTTGTCTCCCTCGCCATATACGACCGGTAAGGACATGGAGAATAACCCCAGCAAAGAGTAAGCTGCATCCTCGACCCGCGTCGTTTGGCGCGTCGAAGCTAAACGGAGCTTCTCCCGGATGTCTTCTAAACCCGGTCGGAGTGCCATCAAAGCTCGGGCCGACACTCCGGTTGCCTCCTCCATCTCCGAAATGATCTCGGATGACTCCTTGTGGTTTGGAATATCAAGGTTCATATACAGCTTCCAGTCCTCAGTGTAGAATCGGACCACCTTCGAGGCATGATATTCCTGGAGCGTCCAGGCCCGAGTATTCCAAACACTCCTCACGAGGTCACCGCGTCGCGTCGGGGAGCGGACGCCACGGAGTAAAACGATAGTCACGGCAGAACCCTCGTACCACTTGAACATTGACACCAGGGCCTCTTGGAGTACAAAATGGTCTCCTTTGTTGATACAGCATGTATCACACCATGCCCAATGGTACCCGGCCTCCCGCACGATCTTGCAAAACATCCGGAGTTTGTTGTGAGTAAGAGATTCCTCGAGATCATACACCACGATGTGGACGACTTTTTCGAACAGAGGTTCGTTGTCTTCCCACTTATGCGAAAACGTGGCATAACGGTAGTACTCCGCAACTTCGTGTTCAATGCGGGCGTGATCGAGGTGAGTGGTCATTGAGGAGATCAACTCCGGAAAGATTGGCTGCAATTCAAATGAGGCCGCTTGCCCAGACTTGTCGAGGAGACGACCGGAATCGGTGTCGATGAGGACTAGCGGGGATTCAGAAATGGTGTTTTCAATGGCCGCGTGAATGGCTGCCTTTGTTTCTTCTGGAGTCGAGTATTCGCGATAGAACTCTACAAGACAAGATGAATACGTAAGCATCGGTACGATTGATGGGCTTACCACGAATTTCTGGATCGGACGACTGCGATATTTTCAAGAGCATCGTTTCAAACGTGCCGATGGCCTCGTCATAACGTCCTTCCATGTGTAATGCTGCGTGCTTCCTCTCGAAACCCCACGGAGACGATGGATCGAGTGCGATCACCTGAGGATAATGGCGTTCACAAGAAGTAATATGTGAAACAAAGGAGCGCACCTTATTCGCGTCATTTAGCGCGTCTTCCCATAAACCCGATGCTACAAACGCTCTGCTTCGTTTGACGAGGAGACCTTGTGGTGCAGCCAGATCGAGAGATAGTGCTGCTGAATACTCGGAGATGGCCGCGTTGTAATGCTGAAAATCGACTGCGGCATCTCCGAGACATTCTAGTTTCCTGGAAATACGCTCCCTGAAGTCTGAGAGGAAGCTGTTGCGTAAACGACAACTCCTGACATGATGCGACACCGCTCACCATGAACCCATTCCGCCTGCTCAGCATGTAGGTTTTTAACTCCTTCCAATTCGCTCATCAGTTCGTAGAAACACGAGGTCGCGACTGCTATCCGATCAAGCGTTTCGAGTTGGTCACAGAGAGCCCGATAAATCGTGAATCTCGGCGCTGTAAACTCCAGACCGGCAACGTCAACCCCACGACAGGCACAAAAGTGAAAGAGATACTTACATTGAGAGCGGCGATCAAGGCATCTTTCCATGAACCGCCTGACAATTTCAATTTTGCCCACTTTCTCAAGAGTGGCGCGGGGGATGGTGAATGGAGGGATGAGTCACCGCTGCTTTCGGGGGTGGAGAGACATTGTTGCAAGAAATCTGCGGTGAAAGTTCGAATGCATGGCGGAGGAACATGTAGAATGTGACTCACCAGAAACCCATGTGGTGACAGGTCTGGTCGTATACATGTCTTCGTCGACGGTACTGACTATATTCAGTAAACACTCGCTGGCCTCCATTATGCGACCCATGGCACACAGTACTTCACAAATGCGCTGTCGAATCGTAATGTCAAGATCATGAAATGACCACCCAGATATCTGTTAAAGTTCCCGATTAATTCCGATATGCTGCAATATCGTCCTGAGGAAGTTTACCAGTGAGATCACCAAGAGTGCTCGGCTCGTGTGTGGTCGCATTTGGGCTCGCGCACGCTCAAACGACTGTATTGCACCCTTGTAGTCGCCGTCTTCCATGCGCGAGTTTCCGAGTAGAAGATGCATATATGCCTGTTACGAGTGTCAGCGGCGAGAATCATTGCTGTGTGGTACCGTGACTGCGTCATGCACGTGCCTGGACGACATAGCATATCGAGTTGACATGCACCGTATTGATAAGGTCGTATACACGCGATATCGCATCATCATGCTCTCCCGCCATAAATACAATAATAGCCTAGATAAGGTGAGGTCGTGACCAAGTTGGAGTGCGTGGGATTACATACCTTGACTAAAAGGAGAAAGTTGACGTGATTTGGATGGGAGTGTTCAAATGCGAGGTCGCACACGCGATACGCCTTGTGTTTGTGTTTTTTCCCCCAGCCCACGAGGGCGACACCCCTTGCAATGTAGCCAATGATGGAAGGCTGAATTTTGATGGACTAGGTGAAAATTAGACTCAGCGTCAGCGTATGCAAGAATAGATGGAAATGTCACCTCTTTGGCATCAACGATCGCAGCGTCCCAGTGTTGCAAGCGTGATCGGACGAGAGCTCGGCTAGCGAGTACATGGTGGCTTGGATTTCGAGACTCACCGACTGCTGTGGTCAATAGCGCTTCCGCGTCCGCGAACTGATCGTGCTTCCACAAATTGAGTGTATCATCGTCAATCTGTATTTCAGGCTCCTGGAATGCCGGCGTGGGATGTAGTAAGGCAATGGGATTGAAGGGAAGATGATTGGAGCAAGAAAGTTGTTTAGATAAGGTACAATGCGACGAGGCACGACACTCACGGTGATGCGGGATAGCTGTTTAATGATGATTTTCCCTTCCTCTTCACCAATTGCGAGAAATCGATCATCCGGAGAGAGTGCGATTGAACGTATGTATTGTGGATGTTCAATGTCGCTCAGCTGTGTGTGTGTCGACGTGTCCCAAAACGTGACGGTACGTTTTGCAAAGTATGCAATGCATTCCCCGTACTGCAGCAGGGCAAGGCACGAGGAGAAGTTGCCCTTGGGAACAGGCCATTCCAAAACTGCCGACCCGGTGGCTGCTTCGATTTTCTTGATTCTGTCATGGGTTACGATGAAGAGGTGTGTTGTCGACCAGAGGATACCATTGTTATACCACGGTGTGACTTTAACCGGTATGTCCACGAGCAAGCGACCATCGCTGCTGTCATAGACTTGAACGGAATTGCGAGTCGCTGTCGCGATTTGATCGCCTTGTGGAGAAAACTTGGCTGCCCACACTTCATCCTCGGGGCGGAGTGTTAATACTTCTTTACGCGTTGCAACGTCCCAGACGGAGGCTCTCCAGGCCGACGATGCGGAGACGAGACGAGACGAGTTGGGTGAGAAATCGACTCCGAAGATGTTGTCGTTGTCGTCCGTATGCGTGAAAATTTCTTCATATGTTTCTGCGGACCAAACAGAGACGTCGCCCAACTCTGATCCCGCTGCGATCCATCTGCCATCCTTGGACACAACGAGACATTGGACACTCTTCGCTTCCATTCTTGCCATTTGTGCGCCATCTTCCACTCGCCACACCCGAACGCCTCCCTCACCGCCGCTCACGAGATATTTGCCATTTGCTGAGAACGCCGTTGCAGATAACCGGCCATCGTGGTTGATTTCAGGGTCTCGGCGTTCAACTTCTCATTTACCAATCAGCATCAATGCGCGCTCCTCCTTGGCAGTACGCACCGGACATTGTCGACGACTTGGTCATCAGCGGTAAATTGTAGATAGGAGATAGAGAGAGCTAACGAATAAGGTACTTCGCATTATATACGCGTTGGTGACCCCCTTGTCAGTGTCCATTTACCTTCTACGTCCAGCTAGGCACGATAGCGAATGTTCCGCTCCGAGAAGCACCAAAGGGTAATGCGCGGCAAACGCATGTTCTCGAGTGCCCACCGAAGCAATGATGGAAAAACGAGACGATACAGGGTTAAGAGGTTCTAATACCGTGTACAGATAGCAATCGTCACAATACGTCCATCGTGCGTACGCTGTCAACCAGCTTGTTTAATAGAGTTGGCGTGATCTCTTCCACCTGGACAATGACCAGACTCTCCGCAGCGACCCTCCTATATGCTGACACATTGCCAGGATGAGCTGCGAGCAATAGCGCACCAAACGGCTGTCTCAGTCGAGCGACAAGTTGGAGTGCCCGCATCTGTTTGTCCGGCTGCGACACTGATGGAGCGACGCTGTGCCTCGAGGGAATGTAAATGGTCGGCCAAGGCGGGCGACGAGCCGCGCCGCTCGAGTTTGCGGGGCGGCCGATGCGAGGTCGGGAGGACCAGCGAATGATGGCGACCCGCTTATCATCGAAGACGACTGGTCGTTTATATCTTCGGGTATCGTCTCTGCTATACTTCCAACAGCCTGTCGGTCGAGGAGAAAGTCAATCCAAGGGTGAACGAGGTACAGAGAACCAAATCGAGAGAGATCCTCCTCGGTCTTGATCCCTACAGCCCCGAGTGCAGCTGTTGGTGCGCGGAAAACATGCACTGGCGTGCTCCGAGAAGTAGATAACGGCCCAAGTTTGAAAGTGAGGCACGGAAACTTCATCCGTATGCCTGAAAAAGACGGTACAGGGAGCTCGTGAAGTCGGTCATTAAGAGATACTCCCCATTCGCTGAGAACGCGACAACTGATATTTGGCGGCGACCGACGTTGACGTCTCGGATGTGTGGTGGCGGTGGTCGCTCTGGTTGAATGACCATGGCTCAGCATCAATGCGCATTCCTTCTGGTCAGTACGCACCAGTCGTTGTGGACGACGTGGTCATCAGCGGCAAATTGGGAGGGAGTCAAACAAACTAGGTGTGCCTTGTTGGCCCTGTCGCTGTCAGTGCTCTTCCTTGATATGGACCTGCCAGTGCACAGCACCATCACCGAATGTTTTCGGCAACATTTTAAGGGTCGCTTCAGGAGTTCGTTTCGTCGCGTTCTATGTCCAGGTAGGCACCATGGCGAATATCTGACAATCGTATGTCTTCAACGCCATGGACATCAACCTGGTGCATATCCCCACTCGGTTCGCGTGCCCCACTCCCTCGAGCCACGTATGCCCAACTTGTTTGCAATTCCCGTTTCTCCTATGCTCACGCAGTTCTGCTTATATTGATGAATGTACCACCATGATTACTCACAACCACCGACCCCTTCAAGCTCAGTGACGTAAACCGCCTCTCCGTTTGTTTATCGTACGCTTGACTCCCCACACAAGCGCTCGTTCGTTGTTCTATAAGACGGCTTCTCGTAGACTTTTGACGCAGGATTGACCCCATGTTCGAGCAGCCAAGAATCTTGACTTTTTCAACCAGGCAGGTCAGAACGTACATATTGTCCATGAAACTGAATCTTCGCGTTTCCGCAGAATGTTGATACAGGCCAGTAGTCTTATCCACCCCTCTTTCCCGTTGATGAATCCGTTCTGACATCCACAGCGACGGGTACATTGAGCCATTTGGATTTGGGGCTTGATGCTGAACGTCACCTGCTAGCTGATCCGTTTGGTTTCTCAGCGCACGTGCGTTGTCTAAGGAGAAGGAGCAAGCGTGCGAGAGGGAGAAGGTATCATCTTGTTCTCACAGCAAGAATGGATCAAGTTATCGATTTTTCCCTCCCTCCTTCGTGATACGAGCACTTGCCCATACTCTTTTGCTCGGACTACAATGTGCGTGGACCCGTCTATTGTCTTCGGTGCATGTTGAAAATTAGGCAACGTCATGTTCTGCGATGTCGGTGTTGCTTGCCAAAAATAGGATGGGTCAAATGGGAAGTTTATCGCAATCGTTCAACGTGGGTGATCCCTGCATCTGACACCTAGAAAATGGATGACTACTACAGTAAAACATGGAAATACATAGATAAATGAACATGATAAGCATCTTCGTCGAGGTTGGTTACTTGGAGTCATATCGAGTCCTGCTACGAACGGACGCAATCACCATCACCCCGCGGTATACCCAAGCGCTTGACCCGCGGCCCAAATACACCCGAAACCTGATCTATATGTACAATTACGTCCGCCCAAATGGTTCAATCCGCCTTCCCGGATTGACCCATGACCTCGCGCAACTGCGCCACGTCCATCCTCGGCTCAAACACCAAACTGAACGGCTTTTGGTGCGACACAATCCCAGGCACAAATGCCGTATCGTCGATCGGACGCTTGGCATCTTCGGAGATCTTAAATGCCCAAAAGACGGTCGCCGAGGCGATATAGAGAGATCTACGAACGTAAGCGTAGTCGATGAGTTTCGGGCATAATTGGTATCGCCGTTATTCCGATCGTCGATCCGCTCCGTGTCGGCATGGAGACGAACGAATAAGGGAGAAAATTGGAGAGGTAGACTTACCGGAGGGCAAGGTTTGATCCGACGCATGTTCGCCGTCCGAATCCAAATGAATAAGCTTTCAACTCATTGTTGATGTTGCCATCAGGTCCTATCCAGCGCTTCGGGATAAACTTATCGGGGTCTGGGAATACATCGGGATCGCGCGCAATGCACCTGCGAGAAGATGTGAGTGGCAACGATTTGACTTTGGAGGTGGCTTACCAGTGGTTTCCGAATACCGTTGCCCCAGCAGGAATGCAATAGCCGTTCTGCAAGTATAAATTTAGCACGACGTCTTTGTCGATTCAAATAGTGCACGTACCCAAATGACGTCTTTCGAAGCCCGACGAGGTGCACCTGGAGTGATATAAAGCATAGTTTAGGTTTGTATGTGCAAGAATGACGACAGGCACGGACCAAACGGATTGACTGGTCTCCAGCGCATGGCCTCCAGGATGAAAGCCTGAAGCTCGGTTAGCGACGTCCATTCCGCAAACGTCGGCGCTGTCCAGATGGTTGGTTTAACACCAAGAAAAGACAAGCATTAAACCTCACGCGCATCTCGACCAACGACCGCATCCAACTGGGCATGGACAATCGCTTGTGCTTCCGGGAAGCGCGCAGCAGCCATCATGATAGTGGAGATCGCCACCTGCGTCTACAGCCAAGGTTAACCAAGACGAAGACCACAGGCAAGTTGCACAACACACGCACAGTATCAAATGCAGCACCAACTAGGGACCCCAAGAAGTACGCCGTTTCTGGCTCACTCAGGTTACCCTCCGTGACCGTCCGGGTGATGATCTCCTTGGCCACCGAATTTGGCCCGCTCTCCGTCACCTAAGTACGCACTCGCGTGTCAATCTGTCGTCCAGTGTACATCGCTCCCCGCTTACCATCTGTGATTTATACTGAGACATATAGCGCATCAACATCTCATATTCTTCATCCCCCCATTTCTTGAGCTGTCTCCCATACCACGGTACGTACTGCAAGATCGGGTAATGATCCACTGTGTAGGCACCGGGCAAGAGAGCACCCTGGACGATCGGAACCATGCGTTTTAAGTGGAGGAGATAGGGATCCTCCGTCAACGAGGCGGGCGTGGTTTTACCATAGATGACGCGCAGCGTGACAGAGCCCGAGTATCTGAAATGAAGTGGGTGGTGAGTATCGTTGTTGTGCACTTCCCTCCTTCTCTCGCGGTGATACTACTGACCGTTTAACATGCAATTGGTGCGACTCTGGATCGTCCAAGAGATCAGTCACGATGTTTCTCGCAAACGACGTCTGGTCCACATCGTACGTCAGCGTTGCTTTTGGCTGGAAATGGGAATGCGCCGCCCTGTTGGGTGAAGATCGATAAAAGAAGGCAAAGAACCCCGAGGGACGAGGCGACTCACTTTCGGAAACGTCGTAGTCGGTCACATGTGCTCAAGAGCATGAACCGCATCCCACGGCCCAAGATATCGCTCCCCGCCACTGAATGCGGTCGGTCTGCAAAGCATGCGCCTTGTTTTTCCATCAACTGTGTTGCCTCCTGAGGGACATCGGAGAGCGTAAGCAAAGTAAATCAGCCCAAACGATGATTGTCAGCGAAGGCAATTCCAAGTGAAACACGCGGGCACTTACATTGTGTCGGCCAATGATAACGAGTACGTCGTTGCCTTGCTTGAGAGAGATGACCGGACCGTATTCTTCGATCCATGATTGAATCAATCGTGGTGGGCTGGCGCGGTCAAATCAAAGGTCAGTCTATGACATACGCCGAGGTGATTTGGGCAAGACGCACTAGCGCGCATGTGGGGAACCAGGTGGACCAGGGGGTAGGAGAGCATGCTTTTGCTGTTGCCGACGATGGTCGATAAAATACACGACGGCGATAGTCACGAGGACCACGGACACGACAGGGAAGAGAAGGGGACCCGCCATGGTTCGAATGCAATAGACTGCTGGAAGGAGAATCCAAAGAGCGCGGAACGGGTCGGTATTTAAGGAGAATCGCACCCCGCTCTAACTCCTGTTTCCGTACCCGGGAAAAAACACTCATCAAACGCACGGGAAACAATCTACACGCGACGAACACACAGGTCGCAACCTGGGCGAGTACCCGGGCAAATCCTATCCGTGGTGGTCGCTACCCAGGGATCTGTATGACTATTAAACACACAGCAGCCTGACTCGGACGAAAAGATAGGAGATTTGGCTTCGTATCACCCCATCAACCTCAAGGACACAGCGCCGACGGTGCCGGCTGTGTCCTGTCTCCAAACGGACGCAAGATAGAACGCGACGCGTCGTGTTGCCAAGTCGCGTCGTATTTGGACATTGAGCTTGTGCAACGCCCCTGAGGCTGGAAAGGGTTAAGAGCTTACTGGATGGGCGTCGTCCGGTGTTTGATGAAAAATGATGAGGCACGTGGATTCGGCAGATGCATCGACAAAAACGTTTAGAACAAGCCGAATAGGTGACTTTTTCCATCGTGGGCGTCATTACTTTCTGGGCTTCCGGCCCCGTATCACCACGCGTGATCACTGTGGCTGTGTCTCGGTTGGAGATAAGGCGACATTTCGACTACTGTACCATGCAGCGTGCGGCGTGCCCCGACTCCAAGCGATGTCTTGAATGAAGCGACATGAATCTCTACTACATTGGTAAGTGTATGATCTAAATCTAACCCCTAACCTTTAAGAACGTGCATTCGGTCTGTCGAATTCCTTCTCCGGAAAAAGCCCCCACTGCGGTGAAGATCTGTGCTAGTACGGT
The DNA here is from genome assembly GCA_015039435.1 of Imleria badia. Lineage (NCBI taxonomy): Eukaryota > Fungi > Basidiomycota > Agaricomycetes > Boletales > Boletaceae > Imleria > Imleria badia. The sequence goes on from MU131121.1 coordinate 10,871, forward strand.
GACTCGCTGCCTGTCATAACCTAGTAGTACAGTTCAATAGCTTGAACACCGCCGTGATATTAAATTGAATATCTCATACACGGCCACCTTCTATCAGACCGTCAGCACACTGGACTAAAATTAGTTAGGCCTGCTGTGGAGAGGTACGTACATGATTCTGCGATAGTACATAACGAGATTGTGATGGTGTACACACGAGAGTGGAGCAGAACAAATACAATAAAGTTTGAAATGGAGACTAACCCAATGAGGCTATCTACACCTCCGTCGCCGGTCGTTTCAAAATTTGCAAGCGCGCTTCTGTAACCTATGCGCCTGGTTTCGATAACCACACCTATACGGTTTCCGATGGCGGCGATGATCGAGTTCCCCATTCGCCCAACGACTCATCATGCACTCACTAATTTCAGTCACTTCAGCCGATCTTCGTGGGCAGTTACATTACACCAACATGTCTGCGCAATCCTGTCAGTTTGTCTTTGATGTGTGTTGCCATCTCATCCAACGTTCTGATTGCGTATGGTAGAACGAGTAATCAGCGCTGCCTGGGCGTTCAGGAGTCCTATCAAGATTTGATACGATTGTACGGGTTGGGAACCATACGGATAAGGGTGACACCGCGGTGTCTGATGATCAGCTCGTACGAGCACAGGGTGGGCTGGCTCAGCCTGGCTGGACCCGCGTGCCTTCCGTGCACTTTCACCGCGGGGCTAGCGGTATTCTGCGGTTTGACTACTAGGAACATAGTAGGATGTACATAGGAAAACTCAGATCCTGGGAAAACTCACCTGTATCGCCGTGGCCTGCCATTTGCAATAGGTAAGTGCAAGATACTGGACGGCACTGGGCAGTGTGCGCTGCTGGGAAGATAAGTCTTCCCTTCAACTACGGACCTCATCATGCGATCGAGTGCTTCGAAGAGGACACCCTCAACAATGCTCTTAAGGGTGAGGATACGACAACCAACAGTCTTTGCTGCAGTTGCACAACAGGGGCAAGCGCGGTAGTTGGTTTTGCCTTACTAGTGAGGGGTTTATCGAATGTCGTAACCCGCGGTGTTTTACACCGTCAGAAAGACAGCCCGTGCTCCCAGCGGGTATGGAGTCTGCGGGTGCGGTGTCGTCTTTCCATGGAACTCTATGCAACACGAAGGCCACTTTCTGCCCATCTGAGTCTTGCCAGTCCAAATGATATCATAAGAGCCTAAAAATAAATATTTACTCCGTTATTACCTGCAGCCTATGATGGTAGACAGGACTGATCTGATAAACTTATTTATAACCCACCTAAGAATGACGTTCCGCTCTGTCCACAATAGTCATCGAGGGAAAGATTGACTGGGCCTTAGTGTTGGTAGCAGAGACGACGTATACGTGGAACTGTTCAACTGGAAGCACCAGCGAGTAGCACTTTGAAACATTGAGCATTCACCCAAGCTTCGAAAGGTCAAGCATACGTCGTAGCATCGTGTCTTTTCGTTCGATGCCTCACACAGGAAGCGCGGAACGCGACAGTCGCAACGGGGACCGCTGGAGGAGCGCTCGTCCTAGTATTTATCAGCTATTTCATGTCAGAGTCCATCCAAGGTATTCGTCACCCGATATTAACGTGGAGCAAGCACCTCGTATCGATCAAATGGAATCCCGGAGATCTCATTTGCCGCTGACGCACCCACCTGTCTGCGCAATCCTGTTAGTTTGATATTGAGTCATCTATATATCTCAGATAGTATTGGATATCTCGGTGGAGGGGACGTACACATGGAAATTCGATGAAGGCGTGCCAGTAAAATTCACTGCCTGAAGAGGAGCGGTCAGCGAACGCCGTCGTGTCAATGGACAGTTTTCGCGCGCTCTCGTAATCGTGATACGCCGTATCAGCGCTTTACATGCGGCCATGGGGAAGGATCTGGTGGGACTGGGATCGATGAATGAGCAAACTAAGTATGTGGCAAGGACCCTGTCACGGTGTGGCGCCCATGGCTATGCGTCGCGGAGTCTCGGACCCGGATGAAGTCCACACTGCCACCATTGGTTATTCGGCTCACTTCGTCTTTCCAGTCATTCTGAACAGACCTTCCAGTCCCGTGATGTGCCAGCACTCGAACACGTATTTGCCTGCTCTCGCCAGCTCGGCACCACTTTTCGCACAGACGATGACGAATCCAAGCGCTGATATGCGGTGTTGACTCGAGTGATCTTTCATTTCCGCACCTGCCGAGTTATCCTCACTCGGTAGGTAATTATCAGCCTTGTCATCATTCGCCTCTTGCGACCAGCCGCACGTCCAAGTTTTGCGCGTACAGCCCTGGAAATTGTTCGGATCTGCAAATAATTTTTTTCACGCCATGGGTTCACAAGCCCGCATTCACTCCAGAACGCCCCGGATGTGCGGTTCAAGTCATGACTGGCCATCCGTGTCAACCTGGACGTTGTTCTTGGGCACGTCGTAGTGTCACCGTGGGCACCATTCCCATCGGTGCACGTCATATTGGGACGTTCGCTCCCGCAGTCTCAATCCCATTCATTTTTCCTGGGAACCGCATCCACGATTCAGCCCAAGGGAACCAATGAACCATCAGCACAATGTCATTGCTGGCTGTCTATCCTGGTTCATATTCAGGCTTGGGGATGAGCACGAAACAACTGGGGCCGTCCTGCACATGTACCTATATGTCGGTCCGATGGGCCTCGCGTATAAAGAGAGCTGAGTCGTGTCGGGAGATGACCCACCCGACGCGACGCATTTGTTTCAGGTTTCTCCCTCATGGATATGACTTCTTGGACACAGACCGGAAAACCTGGACAACGGCTTTGGCAACGAAGCCTCGGGGTTACCGAAGGTTGTTTTTACTGGGACAGCGTTTTTCGCGGCACGACCGACACCGTCATGCATGTCCACCTTCAGGCCACGCAACCCGATGACACCCAAATCCATTCACATGCCAACGTGCGCCGTGCATGGTCCTCTGTCAAGCGACGGTTTCCACTTTTGGCAGCAGAGGTCCATGAAGAAGGTCATGACGCGCGCTTTGTCGTTCGCGAAGACAACGTAGTGTCGTTATTCGAGGACGACGTCATGTTTGGCACGGTGTCGGCATTTCATGCCGCGGATCAGTTCATCACGGATATTCTCGATGGTTCACCCCCGCTTTCCTCGAAACGGCTCGCGCGCATGTATGTGCTTTCGCGTACGGATCGACCGCAGGATTTTCATGTGGTTCTTGTGGTCGCGCATTGTATCACGGATGGATGCTCGACGAGTACGGTCCTACGCGCGTTCTTTCAGACCCTGTCGTCTTCGTATGATCCCGCTCCGCTTCCGATCCCGACGAGATTGCAAATGTGTCTCTCAATAGAGAGTAGATTGCGCTTCGAGGGTTTATCTCTCCCCAGAAGCAGGTGGAGGAAGGCGATCGGTTATGCCTTGCATGCTGTCCGACTTGCTCGGTTCAAAGTAATCTCCGTTGTCGGGTATAAAGCGCAAAAGTAGTATTGACGATGTAATCTAGGGCGGCCACACCTTTCCTGCCAATTTCACACCGGTAACACAACGCACCCCCGCAAAGTCGCGTATCCAACTCTTCACCTTCTCCCGCACACTATCCGACGTCATTCTTTCTAACTGCCGGCACCACGGCATCACGTTGACTTGCGCCTCCTACGCTCTCAGCCAAGTGGTCTTATCGCGTGTAATTTGCCGGCGGTATCTCAAGGGAGAAATCTCCCAGGAAGAATGGGAATACCGGATACGCGAGCCCATGTTCTTCAACGGACCCCTCAATCTTCGTCCCTATCTGGATGAAGACTGGTTCCAGCACGGCGGGTCAGGCGAGGTCGGCCTCAACGCCAGTTTCGCTCAGTATATGCTCCCGTTCATGCCCCTCGGTGCCATGCACAGCAAGGACGACATTCGGGATCTCGAACTGGTGGACGGCGCGCCGCATTTCCCGGAGTTGATGTCCTTTGAACGGTTCCTCCATCGCTGCGAGGTCGTCAGAGCGCGAGTCGAGCAGCTGTTCGATCATCCTCGGTTCGTGGATATATGTACCGCCGGGTACCACTTTAGGCTACCACTACGCCAGGGAGCTGCGGATGCCTGGCGAGCAGCAGGTAAACGGGTCGTTGGAGACGCCGAACTGGAGCAGCAAGCAAGCCCTAGCCCTATTCCTGTACCGTCACTGGGACCGATAATGGCCCAAGATGGGTCCAGCATGGGAAACGTGCGTATCGGGGATCATTTGTCTTGAGCAAAAGCCAGGACTGACGAAAGGTGACGCAGATGGACGCGATGATGCCGCTCGAGTACCCACTTCCAGCAAGCCATCCGCTCTCGCCTCTTTCGCAGCTGGCGCATCCCCACCGCGCCGCATACCCCATCCAACCCGTCCCGGACGAGGTCGTGCAGGAATGCGAGACTCCACGGTTGCACGTGGAATATTGGCGGACGCATATGCGTTTGCGTCCGGGAGAGCTGTATCTCGGGTCGTGGTCGGTGCGGGGGCAGCTGCAGTTCTTTGTATTTTATGACGAGCGCGTGTTTGGAGGGGCGGTCGTGGAGGAGTGGTTGGGCGATTTTAAGGATGCGGTGAGGTGGTACTTGGGTCAGCCTCGGGGTGAGGATCAAAAAGGGAGTGGTGCAGTTCCCGCGGCGAAGTTGTGATTGTGATTAGTATTAGTAGTGGGGTCAAAGACGACTATAAGGTTGGATAGCATAAGTCATCGACGCAAACATGCAGCACTAATCATGACCAAGCGATTCGCGAAGAACTTGCGAGTCTGCGACCAGTGGGCCTGAAATCGTTACATCTGGTGTGTATCTACACCGGTTCTTTTCGAGCTGAAAGCTGATTCGTTCAAAAAATACAACTTCCTCCTCATTCCTGGTGCTGAAAGTGGTCCAGGTATGTCTGTGAAAGTGGTCTTGAGGAAGACTGGACGAAAAAAAGATGAGAACGCAGTGCCAGTGGTTTTGATACTGGTGTTAACGAGTCCCACGCCCTTGCACCGAACAAGACAGCATTGTTACACGTTCGTCGTTTGCTCGGTTCGAATCATGATGTAGCTTCTCTGCATCCGTGACCTCCTCCATCTGGCAAACTCGCACTCCCTCTTTAGACGCCCGTGTGCGCGTCAAGAAACCCACGAATGAGCCAGCGGCCCGGGGTGTCGTCCCAGTTGATCCAACCTCATGCCCCAAATCGAACGGCACGATATTAATGTACCCGGTCATTATTTAATGTGGGCCTATCAAAACGGATTATGATAATCGATGCGGAAGGAGGGGGAGATAAGATGGCTTATATGGGCTTTCAGTGAAAACTCAGGGATGGCAATTACACGCTCAGTTTCTGGACAATCTTGACGTGCTGGTCTTCCCGGTTGAAAAGCAAGGATTCTTGGTTGTCTCGAATATGGGACAATCACGGGTTAAAATCTAATGGTGGTCCATTCGTCAAGAAAAGAAAAACTACGTGAGCGCATGAGAAATGGTAAGCGCAGGCGAGCCAAGGCATACGTCGTAGTGGGTGTGGGACCGGATCAGCAACCCTGCCCAGAAATCAAGCGAGGTTAAGTATGTACATACCCTGATGACGTCCATGCCGGGTACGATTGACTATGTCTGGACGTAGAAGGCTGCGAAAACCGGTGCAGGACAATGTCCAGCAGGTAATTTAACATGAAGCGTAATAGGTTATGGAACGACCTGTCTGCATCGCAAATAGCCCTTCGCATGTGTTCGCGGAGGAACGATTCTTCGTGCACGAAACACAGCCCTGAGTAATCTAGAAATGTCAAAAACACGAGGTGTTGGAGCTGTACATGCGCCTATATCATTCAAGGGCAACGCGAGAGGGCATTTTGTTCGTTGACTTTCTCCATTACCCTGCTACATTTAGTCGCCGATGACCATGCCGCCGATAACGGCCGGTGCGTACCGACAAGATGGAGCGCACGCTGATGCTGATCGTTAGATAAGAACGCCGTAACCCACCAATTGAAATCAACCAAGATGGCTGGTTGAGTGAGGTGACCTTCTCAGCAAATGGGGAATATCTCTTAGGCGGCGGTGAAAAGGAGGTACAGGTATGGCGAGCAGACAACGGCAAAGAAATGGCAAGAATGGCAGCGCGGCATGTCCAGTGTCTTACTGTGTCCAAGGATGGCAGATGGATCGCAGCGGGCACATTGTGGGGCCACATACTTGTATGGAACGCAGAGACATACGAAACGGTCATCTCGCACGAGGATCAAGCTCCGGACGGCATCGTTAGTGTTGATTTCTCGCCCGACTCGACTCGTTTTGTCGTGGCATCGAAGAACTGGACAGCCTCGGTCTGGGACATGGCAACAAACAGACAAGCCATACTAAAGCACGACAACTCGGTGATTGCCGCGAAATATTCGGCAGAAGGCGATCGAATCGCCACAGCCACTCGCGATTCCGTTCGAGTCTACAACAGCAAAAATGGCTGCTTGCTCGTGGACCTCAAAGAAAAAACTGGCACCCCGTCGCTGAACACTGGTCTCCTCTGGTCAAACGAACAGCTTTTCGTCGTATCCACTCGTAAAATTAAGAAAATAGACGCATCCACAGGATCGACACTTTCGGAATGGCCAGTCAACGTTCTCGATTCCAACTTCTCGTTGTCGCGACATGGGGATGTCATCGTGTCCTCAGTAAACCGTACTGTCACACTTTGGGACGCGTCGACACACAGTCAACTCAGTCACATCCAACACCCTCAGTGCATAGCTTCAATCGCATTCTCTCCGGATGACCGGTTTCTCGCAATTGGTGGGAAGGACGGGAAAATTACCATCAAACAGTTAGCCCGTATCACTGTGAGTATCATGCCTCGCGTATATGAACGACTTTCCTGTTCCAATCACTTTCCCGCGTCGTGTGTCATCCCTCCGACTCACTATTGCTCGCGTTCCAGGCCCCAGACATCCAGGTCGACTGCGCCTCGTTCGATGTGTGGAAGTACGATCAACTGGCGAACACAAAAGCATTATCGACCCCACCAACCCGCGAGCCTCAGACTCATAGCCATCGTGCACTCGCTAGCCGAGCACTCGTTCGGGCACGCTTGCGACAGTGGGACGCTGCGATCGCCGATGCTAAAGAGGTGTTTGTCGCTCTGTTCTCATATGCACCGACCCTGATTGCAATTTTTAACCAAGTCTATCAAAATTGAACCATCTATTATCGGCTACATTGCAAAGAGTATGGCGCTTGTTGGCAAGGGAGAAAAGAACAGGGCATATCGGGCATGCGACATCGCGTACGAGCACTTCCATTCTACTCATGTTAGCTTTCTCCTTTTGATCAAGGTGCGTATCCCATGCACTCCAACTTGGTCCGGTTTTCACTGCTCGTATTCCTTAGGCTATCGTCGTGTTTATGGCCGGAGATCATGACGATGCGATATCCCGCGTAGACGACCTCATTGATGCAGTGCACTTCAACTCAATATGTTATGTGGTTCAGGCATGTACACTATGTGCGACCATAAGTCGCCACTGATATCTCTAACAGGCACAAATGCATCTTTTCCTTGGCAACTCGCACATGGGGGGTGGCGATTACACGGCCGCCATACGATCGTTTGAGCGTGCGCGAGCCAAAATGCGAAACCACACGAGTCGAACGCTCCTGGTGGTCTCGGTGGTAAGCTTCCTTATCTCGTAATGTATTGCAATTCATCGCCATCTTTGGTAGATATCTGGTTGGAAATTTGATAATCTCGCCATCACTATTCAATGTCAGCTTTGTGAAGCCCTCCGTGCAGCAGGTCATGTAAAAGAGGCGGGTGAGGTTGTTCTGGAGACGACGAATATTTTTGGTGAAGAGATCTATATGAGCGAAGCCCTCACTAAGTGGCTTTCCAGTGAGTTCACGACCCAGCTGTTCGGCTGACGTGCGCTCAAAACGTTCCGCAGATTTCACGCAACGATGTCTCGCCACTGCCGGATCCGGCAGCAACGCACCCTCGAAGGCAGCCCCAAACGATGAACTCCCAAATCATCATTTAACCCCTGGCTCGTCGACCCCTTCACCGCTCTTAAGAGAGTGGGCAAGAGCAAATCTGATGTATGGCCCGTGGAAAGACGCATTCACCGCCGCGCGTGGTGTAAGCATTGTCCCTTGTGCTGATAAGCCCCCTCAGTCTAATGCTCTGCTGCAGTTTATGGCCCCAAGATTTATAATCCATCGTGCTATCTGTGAGCGTCTCGAGACGATCGACCACATATTCGACGCTAGCGAGTGTTTCCACCAAATGGTGAAAGAATTAACAAAGACAGACACGACGGACGAGCGAGTGAAATGGATTCTTGGTGAGGAGTTGCGCATCATTACGGTGACGTTTATATGACAGTCTCTGTTAGACTTCAGGCTACGCTGCTACGAAAAACTTGAGCGTGTTGGAGATGCAGCTGTCGGCGCACAACGACATGACGATGCTATCATTTATTATTCAGCTGCAATCTCCCTCAATGCAGACTCCTCTCAAGACGTTTTCATCAAACGAAGCAAGGTACGCATGGCCAAGGGGTTATGGGAAGATGCCGTAGAGGATGCCAAACAAGTAGGTCATTTTTATTTTGCACAGATTCATTCTTATGGTTACCGCATCAGGCTATCAAACCACTGTCTCCGTGGGGCTCTGAGAAGATTTTTATGGAATGGGCCAAGGTAGATTTGATGAATGGCGTGTGGAAGGGTGTTTTGTCTGCAGTTCATGATGTAAGGATCGCCCTCTACCAATGTCGATCGTGAAATTGGCTGATAGTTCGAAGTTCGAGGTCCCGAGGCTCGCGATCTATCGAGCCATATGTGAAGGTCTCGAAACACCTGAAGGAATCATGGATGCGATCGAGTGTTTCCACCAAATGGTGAGCGAATTGACGGAGGAGACTATTATGCAGGCGCCTGAGGCAAAATGGGTTCTCGGTAAAGAGTTTTGATATCGTGCTGGTGGTGTTTATGACCCTTCTCCAGATTTCAGGTATCGCTGCTCTGGAAAGCTGGAGTGTTCTGGAGATTCGGCCATGGACAGTCGGCGACATGACGACGCCCTCAAATACTATTCAGCCGCGTTATCCATCCACCCTGCCAAAACTCAAGGCTGTTTTATCATACAAAGCAAGGTTTGCATGGCAAAAATGTCATGGAAGGACGCTGTCCATTACGCAGATAAAGTGAGTTTCATTTTATTGTGCAAATCCTTTCATATTGAGGTGGAATCGTAGTCGATCACATTCGATCCAAACTCTCCACGAGGCTTTGAGACAAAGCATGCAGCTCTACACGGGGCAGGACGTTACGACGATGCGATACAAACGTTCGAGACAATGCTCTCAAAGATGGCTCAATCGCCTGACCCACAAATTCGTGGTGAGTTGTATGCTCGATTTCACGAGTATGCTCGATTTCACGATTAAGATAATTGGTTGACATCTAATAGGGCGTCATGGTCGTTACGTCAGCCCATCCAGCACACGAACGATGATTCGCAAAATCGTTCAGTGGACTATACGTCACTTACCATGCGTGCTCATTGACACGACAACCGGTCGTCTCCACGACAAAACTGAGCAGGCTGCTGCATTCATGTCCCTGCCAATCGTAAATGAACTTGTTTCATCGATGACGACACGCATCGACCATAGCCGCATCAAATGTGAAGTGACGCAGTTCTTCCGATACGTGGTGCTATCGCACAAGTGGGAGGAGAACGAACCATCGTTCCAGCAGGTCAAACACATGGCAGTGTATGACCTCGATAATTCTCCGCCTCATGACAAACTGCGAATGTTCTGCAAGATCGTACGGGAGGCCGGATTTAATTGGGCGTGGAGCGATACCTGCTGCATTAATAAGCAGGATCATTTCGTACTCCAGGAAGCATTGGTGGCCATGTTCAAGTGGTATCGTGGATCGGCTATGATGATTGTCTTCCTCCGAGGTGTACACTCGCCAGCGACGCTCGGGGATCTTGCGAAAAGTATTTGGAACACTCGCGCCTGGACGCTGCAGGAATATGTTGCCGCCAAGGTCATCCGATTCTATACAGAAGACTGGACACTGTATCTCAACCTGAACATGTCCAACCACAAAGAGTCGCCTGAAATCATCTCGGAGATGGAGCAAGCCACTGGGGTATCTGCACAGCAACTCATGGACCTTCGTCCTGGAACAAGCAGCATTCGGGAGAAGCTACATCTAGCTTCCACGCGGCAGACTACACTGGTAGAGGATGCGGCATATTCATTGCTTGGTATTTTCTCTGTTTCTGGTGTACATGCAATCTATGGCGAAGGGGAGAAGGCACTGGGACGGCTATTGGCACACATCCTCGCTGTATCTGGAGACACAAGTATCCTTGCATGGACAGGGCAGTCCGGCGGGCACAATAGCTGCTTCCCTGCTTATATTACCGTATTCAACCAGTCAGCTACGTTACACCTCCCGCCTCCCATCGAGGACACCAAGATGGAAAGCATCATTGCCCCGTTGCGCACCTCCAACTTCGACCTTGACTTGGCCCTGAAGCTATACGACGAGCTCAACAAGCTTCCTGCACCTGAGTTCGCGGCCAGTCGAATGAAACTTCCATGCATCGTCTTCAAACTCCCACCTCTTAAACCCCATCGAACACGATCAGGCCGCGTATATCATGCGGATACTCCTTTCTTTGGAAGGGTGGAGATCAAAACAAGACAGGATCCGTCTCGGCTAAATGCTTTGTATCTGGTTCACCCCTGGTTAGATGCGCTCCTCGACCGTGAAGACACGGAGAGCGGCCCACTCGTGGAAGGTGCCGTTGCGGAGCCATCTTCACCGGTTACAGAGGATGAAGACATCGACAATATCTCTGACGAAGAAATCAAAGACGAACTCTCACCGCTTCCTGAACCTGAACCACCATCACCTCCTGTTTGTATGGACACGGTTCGTATGGACAGAGAGACGCGAGCGTTACGGCTCGTCGCGCATCTTCGACAGCCATTTGGTGCTCTCTTATTCACACTGATGCCGACGGGTCGACGTTCTCCTGCGTACAGGCGTGTCGCCGCCGATAGCATGATCGCTGTGCAACTGCGGGAGGGCGTCCCCATGAGCGACCTTCTCGAGAATGTACGTATACTGGACGTTTTGTAGTTATTGTGCATCTCGGACGATGGCTCAGATAAATACCTTAACCAGTACGCCTCGATTTAGCCATCTCGGGATGACCTTTTGGTTAGCCTCGTCACGTTTTCCCTTCCATTTAACCATTCCCGTCATCCCTTTCGGCCGAAGTTGCTCAATTGCTCAACTTACATACGACAATCACGCCGCTTGCACGGGCTAGCTCCCTTCATGAATCTAGCCAAGATTATGGATATTAATCTAATATACGAGGACCCCGCGATGATTTACACGGAACGCGAGCTATCGCTCAACCCCAAGTACCCACACAGTCGACCGACGGCCACCCGTTGCTCATCATGGTCACAACAGCCCTCTGAGGCATCCTCAACGTCGACTCGACCCTCCCGATGTCGTCCGTCTGTACCAGGAACCCGCTAAAATGGTGAATAACGGTCGCGTGTCGTCCCAGTTCGTTAGAGGTTGGGGGTGACGTCTCGTCAGTGAGTGACTCGACCATCTGTGTTGGCGATGCTGGTGGGCCAGGAAGGACTGTGCGAACACTGTTGACCCAACTTGAACTCCGGTCGTCAAGGTAATCGAAAAACTCCGGAAGGCGAAGAAGGCAATGCAGTGGCACGATCCGCGGGCGCTCGGCCATTGTTGAGCGCGCAGGTGACGATATTACTGAATGGATTAATGTTGTGCTCAGGAGGGGGTGGACAGGAGGAAACGGGGGGAACCGTTGCAGTACAGCAAGCAGAGGTCCCGTTGGCGGTGGCCTAGGAAGTGGTGGCGGGGTCGGTGTTCGCGACATAGCCCACTTGCGCTGCGGAGGGGAGACATCCAAAGGAGGCACACATTCTAGGTTGAATGGAAAGGCGATGCCTGGCAACATTGCAGAAATACGAGGATCAGCATGACGCAGAGTGCACAGAAGCTGAAGAGCGTGTAGTCCGACACCAGCATCTGAGCGGAACGAGTGATAGAGGCTGGTGCGCTCCCTTTGCACTGCCAACGGGTCATCTTGGATTTCGGCGGGGGACCAACGTTAAACGTGGACCAAATGTCGAAGCTCCGGGGGTATTTCGTCAAAGCTTTCGGGTTCGCTATCAGCCAAGAGATGGCTTGAGATGGACCTAAGGAAGGTCCGACCGCACCAAGCAAGAGGACGCCAGTAGCAGACTCTTTTGACGTGGCTGTGCAAAAGCCTCTGATGGGCTGGGACTAGAAGGCTCGAGGTTGAAGTGGCAGCGCGGAAGGACATGACGCCACTCGATTACCCATTTCCGAGAAGTGACCCGCTCTCCCAACCGCGGCACCCCACCGTGTCGGACGGAGCTGTGCGGCATGTATTTGCGTCCAGGAGAGCTGTATCTCGGGTTGAGTTCTTTCTTCACGAGGTGTCACGTGGGTGATCGTATCGTGTTTCTGTGAAAGGATGACTCGTGGCAGAAGCACAGTTCCTGAAATTCCTGTGAGGAGGCGCCCAAAAGTGGATATAATAGGCAAGACGTACAGGTTGCTGAGCCTGCTCTCCGACCTCTTCCCCTCCCTTGCGCTTCTACTGTTGCGACTGATGTCCACGTCATCGATGATGTCCGGTTCGTGGTGACAATCTGGAGCAGGGCTGTATGCTAATCCTGGTGACAATTGCAGCCCATGGCGAGTGTTATTTCGTGAGCGGCAGCACCCAGGGGGTCCGGGTGTGGCGCGCTGAAGACGGTCAACTAATGGCAAAGATGACGGCGGAGCACGTGCGGTGTGTCGCTTCCTCAAAGGATGGCAAATGGATCGCAGCGGGGACAAGCTGGGGCGAGGTCATGGTTTGGGACGCAAAGACATACAAACAAACCTTCACCTGGAAGACAGACGACGTCGTCACAGGTCTTGATTTCTCGCCCGACGCGACCCACCTCGTCACGATTGCGGATCACACGGCTACGGTCTGGAATATCGCAACTCGCGGACGAGCAGTCGGTCCACTCCGCCACGAGGACCGCGTGATAGCCGCGAAATACTCACCGAAAGGTGATCGAATCGTGACAGCCACCAAAAAATCCGTCCGAGTTTATGACAGTAGCAATGGTCGCTCTCTCGTGCCAGATATCAACGCAAAAGTCGCCTCGCAGTTCAGCCCTGGTCCCCTCTGGTGCAACGATCACCTCATCATTACATCCGACAGCAAAATCATGCAAATAGATGCATCCACAGGGTTGGAAGTCGAAGTCCCGGAATGGACAGCTCCTGATATCAATAACCCCCTGTGCATCACCATATCAAAGCACGGCGAATTCATCGCATACTCTGAAAAATGTACCGTCAGGTTTTGGGACACGTCGACACATACTGAACGTAGTCACCGTCACCCTGGAGCCATACATTCAATGGCACTCTCACCTGACGGTCGCTTTCTCGCTATTGGCGGAGAGCACGAGGAAATAGCCATCAAACGACTGTCTCGCATCACCGTAAGTATCGGTATCATTGGATTATGCCGCGTCTGAACAACCCTCTTGTTCCGATTCACTTCTCCAGGAGCCAGACTTTCAAATCGAAGACACTGTTCTCAATTCGCGAAAGCAAGATCAACTCGCCAACGCGGAAAAATCATTAACTGCAGTCCTCGATCCTCAGAATCCAAGTCATCATCTACTCGCTAGTCTAGCTCTCGTCCGGGCACGCTTAGGGCTGTGGGACGAAGCGATTGCTGATGCCAACCAGGTCTCGTCTTCTCTGCTCTCCCACACACTGATGCTGACGCTAATTTTCACCAAGTCGATCGAAATCCAGCCATCCGTCCTTGCCTACATTGCAAAGGGTGTTGCGCATGTCGGCAAGGGAGAAAGGCACAAGGGGTATCGCGCATGCGACATCGCATTTGAACA
>MU131122.1:4159-24894 GCA_015039435.1 Imleria badia
AAGAAAATTACCGTGCTATTGCTTACACCAAGCCTAGCCTCACGCAGCCAGATGGATGTACTACTCCGTTGCAATGTACTACAGTCTGGAAGGACGAATGGTGGAATGGTGTTGCAAGGCAGCTGCTGCACCCTGAGGCTCCGTGTCGTGGGGATGAACGCTAGACAAGACGGATATCCCTGGCCTCTGCAATTTATGCAAGCACGCCACACTTCGTCGCATGAAGGACTCGGATGCCCTTAAGATTGACGATGTATTACAGGACATCGCAATCTTAGAAGTGATGGAGCTTCAGACAGACGAGCACATCCGGAGGCACATGGGTACAAGTCCGGCTTGATTTTCAATTACTTTTCATGTACTACTATCTACTCTTCATATGGCGAAGTTTACATGCGCTTTCATCCTAAAAAGTTTCGCGCTATGACGGGAAAGTTGCGCACGGATTAAAAGTGCATTTGGACACTCATACTTGTCTCGGGCCGATCCGAACACTTCCCAAGGTCCTCGCCACACTGCCTTCACAACTGTTCTTTATCAATCGGATCGCAAAATGTAAGTTTACCCATGGACGTGTCATGAATGTCAACATGACCATCTTTGTCTATAGTCAGCGGGAAGAGGTGGTTGCTTTTTATGTGAGCCAAACTTTGAATGCGTGAGATGGTGTCGTACTGATAACGCTTGACAGGCACCAGCTGCCGCTTTCGAATCAGGTATGCTTCCGTTTCGTGGTGTATTATCTTCCAGTTGATCGTCTGGTTCAAAGCTGGCGTGATAGGTGTCTTGTCGTTCTCCCTATGACTGTATACGACCGCTGAAGATCCGGTGGAAGCGTTCATCACTTTTGGGTAATTTTTTTTTCACAGCTATAATGCCGCATGGTGACGCTAATCGCGACCGTCAGGACGATTACACCCACCTCACAAGAACTTGTGTCTCGGACTCCAACAGTAAGGTGTTTGCGACCTGGTCGTGCGTTTTCAATGCTGATGCGAGCGAAACAGAGTTTATTCACCACTGTACAAGCGACGGCGGCTGCGGTCGATATTTCCATTACAACTGGATTGATTTATCTGCTGTGGAAAAGCATGGAGGATGCACAGTACAGGCGAGCAACGGCTCCTCGCCGACCCCGTCGAACCAACGTTTGACCCGATCGTTTCTAGGATGCGTACAGTTATCCAAAGGCTTCTGTTACTCTCTTTGAGCACCTGTGTATGGACCGCAATCTTTACCGTGATCTTGTAGTCACTCCCGGGGCACGTGCATGCATCAAAGAGTGATGATGCAGATGCTCGTGTTCCCCGATACGCAAACCTTTATTGCAATATGGTCCTCGTAAACTTGAACGCGCGACAGGTTATCGATAAGCTCGAACGTCGTCCCATTCTTGCTTCGATCACGTTCTGTCGGGACACCGGGTCGTCTGTGCCCACTGTGGTTTCAGAACAGTCGAACGGATTGGATTATGACCGACATGAACTCCGAGTCTCGCTGGCACGGGTGAGTCGCAGTACGTTTTTCTGATTACGCGCCAAGGCTGACTTTGACACGTTCCTTTGTCTTGTTACACGTACAGGATCACGCTGTCGATTTTTGTCAGCGAGCCATGGGCGCATGGCAGAGGCGGGTGTGCAAGCTTCGCTGGACACCACCAGGGTTGAGGAGTTGGCGTAGTGGCCAGGCAGCAGTGGCGCTTGGGATAGGATACGAGTAGAAATGAAAGCAGTGTCATGTCATCATTACTACTACTCATCATTCAACCAGTACCATCGACACCGATGGTTGACTCGCAACTGGTATTCGAAGCCACTGAGCAAGGTGCATGCCTGGGGTTATGGATGAGTACCAGAACACCAAAAGATTGTGCTGTGTGTTTGTACCCAGTGCGGAATCAAGTCATTTTTAGACGGACATCGTCGGAATGCATCGATCAGCGCCGCACGATGCGCGTGTCCCCAGTCCACGCCAACGCAGGTCTACAACAGCCCCCTGCTATTCAGATTCAGCATCCTCGTCATCCATTCCTCTACGCTCATTATCCTTTATCCATAGATCGATCCACTCCACGATCCGCGCCACGTTCTCTTCCAAGTCTTCCATCTTGTTGCTTTCCAGCTCCACGACGATCCCAGGTTGATACGACTCCCTCGCTTCGTCGCACACGACGCCCATGATCTCCGCTTCGTTGTTTTCTTGTATTTTCTTGAGTGGGTAACCCCTGAATGTACGCAGAAGAAAGAAAAACATTTTGTTTTTCGTCAGCGTGATGACGATGCAGGGCCACGATGTCGTCCCCGAGGAAAGCCAAAGGAACGGGGGCGAACGACACGATGGTAAAAAGAACAGGGGGGGCACGAAGACGTACCGTTTTTCTAATCTGTCCCAGAGCGTGGTGTGATGGCACCGTAGGACGACGACCAAGTCGGCCCAGCGCTCAGGGTAGACGTCGCACGTATGCCAATCGAGGACGACCCCACCATCTGATATGAGCGGTTCGAGTTGGTCCAGGACCTGTAAGGACCCATAACGTGTTGGTCAATCCCCGACGCGTGAAACAAATGATAAAAAAGAGTACAACAAGCAAATAGGGATCAAACGATCTGAAACGCACCTTGTCCTCGTTGACGGTATAGGATTGCCACTCTTCGTCGAACCCTTCGTGTAGCCCCTGCGTCTTAACCAAGTCGCCGACGTTGATGTGTTGTAAGGGTATCGGGGACTCTTGAACGAGGAGTTGGGCGTGTGTCGACTTTCCAGTACCCGGAGTGCCAGTTATGACGATGACGGGGGGACACCTGCCCATATCTCGAGGGT
Source organism: Imleria badia (assembly GCA_015039435.1). Taxonomy (NCBI): domain Eukaryota; kingdom Fungi; phylum Basidiomycota; class Agaricomycetes; order Boletales; family Boletaceae; genus Imleria; species Imleria badia. The sequence continues at coordinate 6,980 of MU131122.1, forward strand.
GCAAGGTACGAGTAAGGTCCACAACCCAAATGTCGTGTTTACGTAATAAAACACTCGCATATGCCATGTAAGTACTATGCACAAATCCTGGTCCTGTAGGACGAAAAATACTACGATACTAACTATTTACGTGATGTCAAATGAGTGTTGAGGTCCATGCGGATGATCGTAGGCAGTATTAATAAGAGAATATCATAAGCCAGGGGTTGAGCACGATCTGGGAGAGTCGCGTCAGGATGGGCGGGAAAAAAAAAGATACGGGCGAGCAAAACATCTCACAGGAAAGAGTATATGACACCCTACGACGATCCTAAAAAGAAATAACACAAAGCGTCAATACTAGTCGTCCAGTCAATAAGCCGATCACGTACGCGAGCGGAAGGACAACAGCCCAGTCCAGCGCGTCAACCTGCCATCCAGCAGGGACGACATTCATGTTTGAACTCAGCACTATCATCCCAGCGGCCGTCAGGATGCACAGCATGAGAGCGACTCGAAAGCGGCGCCATATCTTGGGTACTTCGAGGAAGAAATTGGAACGTTCGACTTCCTTCTTGGTGGCTCCCCATGTAATGTTGTACGAGAACAGGTGGGCGAGGAGCGCTGTAGATAAGTGAATGCTGAGACCACCAAAGAAGAAAAAGCTGGAACAGGAAAAACAATTGACCGGAATCAGAAAAGGAGAAAGCTGAATCGTCGATAGGACGCACAAGAATGGAACCCATTTCAGGTTCTCGGTCAGAGAGGACAACAAGCTGCGGTGTCCGAGGCGGTATTCAAGCAAAGTGAAACCCAAGTTGCCAAGTCCAGGAAAGACCACCGTGCAAGCCAACCAGACCTCAAAGCTGTGAAGGAAGAAACCATCAATTTCTACTTGGAATCCAAGGAGCAGATAGTTGAGAAGTGATAAAATGGCAGCTGCGGCGATCCCATCTAATCATTGCATGAGGGATCGGAACAAGTGCAACGGAGCTGCCAATAGTAAAACTTACAGTACGAAAACATGTCTAAGACCTTGGATCAGCCATTAGAACGAAGGGAAATCGCTGACACCTTACAGGCCATCATGGCAAACTTGTAATGGACTGGCGCGCCGGACCAGACAAAGATGCGAAGTTGTTTCGCAATCGGGCCCTTTTTCCACCATTCGACCAGCGGGTTGAAGATGAGTTCGTTGCAGCCTAAGGCAAACTTCAGTGTCGTGAATGATATTTGTTGCCCGAAACACTCACCATAAGAGTACTTTTGCCAGCGATTGAGTTCATCGTCGACAGTCAAGGATACACCTTCCTTGAAACCGCCCTTCGAATATGTTGCCCAACGAATGATGTAACCCTTGAGCTGGTAAACCTGAATTCAGACAGCCAGAAAGGGTGAATCAGTGAAAGCGGTGACCTGAAGGCGCAGCGCCATATCAAAGTCTTCTGAAACGTTCGACTCTGACCAAATCTTCTTCTCCCCATCTGCAGGATCGATGAAAGCGGCATCTTGGAGTGCAGACCAGCGTAAGAAGGCGTTGTGTCCTACGAAAGGTGCAACCTCCCCATTTGCACAGCCAATGGAGATAGACTTGTTGATCCTGCGCGTGAAGTGGGCGATACCATTCTCGAAGTAATGGAATGCGACCTGCATGACGTCTATATGAAAAATGACATCATTGTCTTCGTACCTAGGAGAGGTGCGAAAGAGGGAAAACCAACCCGATTCGTGCTGGATGATGGCAACCTCTGGACATTCTGCGAGTTCCCGGGCAGCATCGCGGAAACAGTCCTACGTCCCATGTGAGAGGAGGGCAGAGAACAATGCATGAACGCTGACCTCTGGTACGATCGTATCTGCATCGACAATGAGGATGATATCGCCAATTCGTAGTGATTTCCCATTCCAAGCCTGCGGACGCCATTTCTGTCCACTTTCCTCGTACGTCTCCTTGACGGCCATCTCTAGCGCCTTGTCTTCGAGGGATTGACACTTATCCTCTCTCATCTCACCTCGTTCCACAGCTTCCTCGAGAGTCTTCAAGTGTTTCTCTAGCTTTATACTGAGCGCCAGACCATAGTTCATGTTGGAAGCTTTCTTGAAGCGTCCAGCACGCTTGAAGCCTCCAGGAGAACTATCATGCTTTGGACGAGCGACCCAACCGATGTTATGATTGGCATAGAATGCAATGCGTTCCTGGCGTTGTTCCTCGCTGATAACCTGTAGGCCATCTTCATGGATGAAAATAGACGATGTGCCTCCTTGACGAGCGTAAGTTTGCATAGCCTTCTTGAGGGAGTTCACAGACGGCGCACTGGGAAAACGGATGGTGACAGGTCTGGAACATGTGTCGTACATAGTAAGACGTACATAGTCTCAGTCAAGCTTTCCTTGAACACCGGGAGTTCGATCGTAATGTGAGGCAAAGCAGCGTCTACATCCCTGTCGGGCTTGGGACGAATGGCAGAGTAGTATTTAGAATTTTCATGATACTGCGCTACGGGTCCCATCCTAAGGACGATGTTGGCAGACAACGGAGCCGAATACCAAGGACGACGTACACCAATGAAAGATTTCCGACCAGTTGAAGGCAGAAGAACTATTCTCCACTCAGCATGACGTTTTCCAAGTCAGTGTGAACGACCCACCAGTGCGACGGAGAATAGAAATGGAGCCGTGGCAAGCAGGGCGAACCGAACATAGTTACTGTCTAACACCCATTCCGCGAGTAATACGGCAACGCCACTTCCTATGAAGACTGAAAGGGTGCGAAAATGAGCCGAGAAACAGCACACAACGAAAAGTCCTACAAATCGACAGAGCGACCGCAAGCCCACAGTAAAAAGGGGCGTAGAGACGAGTTGTTCGTGGTTCGCTCTTTGCAGGACCGTCTTTCTCTGGATCGGATGTTTGAGGTTCGTTCTCTTTCGGAGTCAGCTTCCAGTTCCAACGCCAACCAGACTTTGGTTTGGACGTGGGTTTTGTGTTCGCTTGTTCCTTCTCGGTGACGGGGATTTTTTCGGTGGCAATGTTACTGGTCAGATTAATATCTGAAGTAACGGTTGAGGGTAATGTCGAAACAGGGGTGGAACTAGTGGACATATGCGACATCGTCGCGGCGTGTCGATGCCTCCACACGAGCTTGATCATCTTTTCGTCGAGATCTTGGCAAAGCGGTATGATGTTTTCAAAACTGTCGGCCCACACAACGATGGCATGCTCGTCTCGCTGTCGTTAAACATGAATCGCGATATGAGCGAGCAGCGTCAGGTTGAAAACTGCAATGAAATATTCTTACGATGAAAGCCGCACATTGCTCTTTCTCGGCGCGCGGTAATTCACTCATGGTGTCGAGCACTTGTATCTTTGTATCCGAATCGATATACATGGACCTCTCATTAGGCGTTCTATGTCCAAAAGGTCACATCACTCGTTCAGCACAAGAAACAGTGGCGAGAAAGAATGATCCTACATTGTTGCAAAGGCAGCATGCACCGCGGCGCTGCGGATCTTAACGGCGACGACAGGATTCAGCAGTCTGACTGCTGCCTCAAACGGGACCAATAAGGCAAAGTCATACGGGAAGACTCTGAATTGGCCTGTTTCTGTGCGCATGCAGACGCCCGTTGCAATGCGTTCCTCCGCGGGCCTAAACCACGCTTCTCCCTGTGTCTGTTCTCGAAAGCGTGAGCGAGACAGGTAAGCTGGGAGTCCGGGGCAGCGCACCTGCTGATATACATGGTGAAGGAGGGCATCGTAGGGATCGTAGTCTATAGCGGCCATCGCGAGAGTGATGGGAGAGGAATGACCTAAGGTGAAATATAAGAGTGCGGAGGTGGCGGCGAATTTGAGGGACCGAGGTGTTATCGTATTCACAATCTATCCAGGATTTGGCAGGATGCTTGGCCCTTTGTCACTATAGGCGTGCAGCGGAAATTGTACTCCCCCCTGGGTTCGCACGAAGGCACCACTTGGCCGCTTGAGGCCCCTCGAAAATAGTTGTATGATAGAGGTGCGGCTTCTTCGGGCTTCCTTTCAGAGTATGGGATGCAAGATTGTATCTGGCAGGCGATGAATGCATGACGCGCTGACGAAAAGGCACAAGGGGAAAAGAACAAGATCCTGACTGACAATCCGAGGTAACGAGATGGAAGTACCAGGTTGCCTATCGATAGTCTGGCGTTAACCGCGCGCAGAACCTCACCGAGATCCCGACAGGAGGATGCAATTCATGCAGGAATCTTGCCTCTCCGTCCGTCCTGATCGCAACTCGGCGGCACACATGTCATTTTCGCATGTCAAACGAGCAGGGGCTGCCTCGAGGTACTAACGACGAACCGCGAGGAGTCGACATTCGCGCCAACCGCTGTTCTTCCGGTTGGCAGCACCTTCGTAAACATCAGGGCGAACCTGGACCGACCTAGAGCACGGAAATAATGCGCATTCGGACATACAGTGGGAAGAAGAAAGGAAGCACTCATCGTGGAAATGCCAGTGGCACCCAAATGCGAGCACAGCCGGGTTCATGATCAGCCGGTCCGAATACTATGGCTTTGTGGGTCGTGTCGAAATGTCAAGACTGGAGCGCCGCATGGACCTTTTTGGCTTTAACCTCCTTCAACCAACGTGTTATGAGCGCTGGCTTGACTCACGCCGAGTTCTTGGGATATCCGTCCCTCTGTATGTTACGTATGTATGCTTTTTCATCGCTAGCCCGCATTTGAAATTCTGGTTGGTTGCTCGTCGCGCAGCATGCGGGGATATGAACCAGGGTACCGGGCGATCACGGGCGATAGGCGATAAAAAAAGAAAACGGAGTCATCACAATCCGTTGGACCACTTTTCCACTTTGCGAAAAGAAGAGACATATAGATGCATCACTGGATGGGATCAACGAGCGGGTAACCCTGGGTAACCCCCTGGTCTAGCCATTCCTGCTTCTTTCCCTGGCAGAATACTCCCATGGATCATCAACCCACGGCCGTGCTGAGCTCAGGCCACAGGGTGTGCCGGTCGCTCATGGGCTTTCGCACATCGAACCATGCTGGCTCCGAGATCCGCCAGTATGGACTAGTTTCAAGGGGCTCTGGCGCTAGGTTCGGGCTGTCACAGCCCGTCATTGACCCGTCTGGAGGGGTTACGCATCATTTTCATCGGGTTGCCGAGTTGACATCTCGAGTATGTGGTAATGATCCAGTGACGGAAATACGCCAAGAGGAAGTAATGGCAGTGAAAGGCATATTCGAGCCTCCATGCCATCACATTCATTATCCATTGTCAACAATGACAACATCAATTACGGACTCCGAGGTGGTGGGTCGAGGACTCGATGGCAGTGGCGCAGCAGTGACAACGGTGGCGTCGCTTGTCTTGGTGCCGACCATTTTCAAATTGCATTACTGTAGTACTAGTAATGGCATCGACCTCATTCAAGTTGAAGCTGGGAGATTCCAATGTGTATTATCCATGTCAAGCAGATTCAGACGATGCCTGCGCTTGATACTATGCTACGCCCTTAGTTTCTCTTCGCCACCACTGCATTAAATATACTGCCTCTCCAGTGACTTACTAGCATAAAGCTCTATCCAAGTCCAAAAAGCTCTCCGCGACACGGGCCAAGTATCTCCTCAGATCAGTACGAGAATATCATCAACCAGGGGTTGAGTATAATCTATCATCAACACCGCATTGTAGGTGCCGTCCGTCAATTCAGCGCAGATAACGAGGGAAAACACACGACTCACAGGGAAAAGTACGTGACAGCCCCCAACGAGTGAAAGCGGGAAGATGACCGCCCAATATGAACCTGGGATCAGCCAATCCGGCGTCACGACGTTTTCGAGACTGAAGATGACCATCACCGCAAAGCAGGCAAATGATATGGCGAACGCAAACCAGAACCGTCTGAGGATCCGGGGCACCTCGATGAAAAAGTTGGATCGCTCTACTTCCTTCTTCGTTGCACCCCATGTAATGTTGTAGGAGAACATGTGTGCGAGGAGGGCTACGGTCAGGTGTATGCTCAGACCCCCAAAGAAGAAGAAGCTACATCGTCAAAACAAGTGTTAGCCAAATGTCACTGAAAAATGGAGGGTATAACAGACAAGAATAGTATCCATGTACCCGTCTCGATGGCTGAATCGATGATACTACGATGACCTAGTCGATACTCGAGCATGATGTAACCCAAATTTCCGGATCCAGGGAACACAGCAAGGATGGCCAAAAATATTTCAAAGCTGTGGATGTAGTAGCCATCGGTCTGGATGCCAAACCCGAGAATGAAATAGTTCATTATTGATAACGCTGTTGATGCGGCAATTCCATCTACAAGGAACGAAAGATCAGTCCCTAACCAGACGGCCAGTCCACGCCGCTTACAATAAGAGAACATATCTAAATGAACGACATGAGTTTGGCCGCTCGATAAGTTACAAAGCACACGCACATGCCATCATGCTCAATTTGTAGTGAACCGGAGCATCAGACCACACGAAGATGCGCAATTGTTTGTTTATCGGGCCCAAACGCCACCATGTAATCAACGGATTGAAGATCAGCTCGCTGCACCCTGCCAGTGAATCATGTCAGCATGCAAAAGTCGTACGATGATGGGATCGTACCATAAGAGTACTTCTGCCACCGGTTCAACTCATCATCCACCGTAAGGGACACGCCCTCCTTGAAACCGCCCTCGGAGTATGTAGCCCATCGAATAGTATAGCCTTTTAACTGGATACCCGAGATGAGCCCGCATGAGCCCGGGGAAGTTAAGACGTACCTGAAGACGCAGGGCCATATCAAAATCCTCGGACACATTGGATTCTGACCAGATCTTCTTCTTCCCATCAACAGGGTCAATGAACGCGGCATCTTGCAGTGCCGACCACCGAAGGAACGCATTGTGACCCACGAACGGGGCAACCTCACCGTTCGCACAACCCAATGAGATACACTTGTTGATTCGTCGCGTAAAATGTGTGATGCCATTCTCAAAGTAGTGATGAGCGACCTGCATGACATCTGTGGGTAGAGTGCGCTGAGCATGCTCGGCTGGAAAGGAACAATCACGAATTGCATACCTGACTCGTGCTGGATGATCGCGACCTCGGGACTTTCAGCGAGCTCCCGAGCAGCATCACGCAGGCAGTCTTCGGGAACAACGGTGTCTGCGTCCACCAGGAGGACAATTTCTCCAATTCGAATCGATTTGCCGTTGGATGCCCAAGGTTTCCATTTCTCGCCACTCTCCACGAACACTTCATCGCACGCCATGTGTAACGCGCGATCCTCGAGGGACGCATCGTCGCTGTAGTCCAACTCTTCTCGTTCCTCCGCCTCCTGGAACACCTTGAGATGCTTCTCCAGTATCAGGCTGAGAGAAAGACCGTAGTTCAGGTTGGACGCTTTCTTGAATCGCCCTGCACGTTTGAAACCACCAGGAGATGAATCATGAGCTGGACGAGCGACCCAGCCTATGTTATGATCCGCGTAGAATGCGATGCGGGCTTCGCGATCCTTCTCAGATATCAACTGGAGACCATCGTCGTGAATGAAGATGGCTGACGATCCCCCTTGGCGAGCGTAGGTTTGCATTGCCTTTTTGAGATGAAAGACAGAGGGTGCGCTGCAAAGAAGAGTCAGTGGGGATAAATCAACATTATCAATGGATGCTGACATCGTTTGCTCCAAGCTCTCTTTATAGACAGGCATCTGGATAGTAATGTGGGGAAGATTGGAGTCTACCTCCTTGTTGAGTTCAGGTTTCGTGGCGGAATAGTACCGAGAATTGTCATAGTACTGCGAGACAGGTCCGATACTGCGCGAGGATGAGATCAAAGGGTTCAGCGCCCAGATAATTTTGACCCACATCATGCCAACATTGCTGACAATTTGATTGCAGAAGAACTGGAAGGTCAGATGAGCGTGAGTCAAGGGGAGTGACTTTGATGTACGTACGATGGAGACGCAGAACGTGAAAGGGGCAGTGACAAGAAGTGCGAATCTACTCCAGTTTCCATCCAAGAGCGATTCTTGTAAGAGCATGCTAACTCCGCTACCGATGAAGACTGAAGAAGGTTGCGTCAGTGAAGCACCCAGACAAAGCAAATACCTACAAATGGACAAAGCGCAGCCTAGACCATTATAGAAGGGTGCAATGAGCCTCGTTTGACGTTGCTTTGGTGTTACCCGTTCAATATCCTGCCCATGCTCAGAGCGGGTTGAGCGCCAGCTGAACAATTTCCAGAGTGTCTTCGGCTTCGTCGTTGCATTTGCGCCTCCGCCAGGGTATTCTTTGTCGACGGCAGCGACAGGCTCTGATGAAACCTCCTTTGACTCCTCTGCAAGGTTATTATCGGATGGGGCATTGGAAGAGGATAACTCCGAGGGAGGGACCGAGAAGGTGCCTCGAGCCCGCCAAACGAGTTTGATCAACCTTGTTTCAAAGTCTTGGCATAACGGAACGATGCCATCCAGGTCGTCGGACCAAAGGACAAACACGCGCTCGTCACGCTAAGTGAAACGAGATCACGTCAGAAATTTCGAGAGATGTCGAGAGTAGAGAACTGTACAATGAACGCTCCACATTGCTCCTTCTCCGCGGTTGGCAACGCAGCCATTGAATCAAGGATTTGGATACGAGTATTCTGATCGACATAGATCGCATTCGCATCGTCGGATCTACACGAGAATTGCGAGGCGATATACGTGAGTCCCCGAAGCTTAAACAGCAACGACAGCAACTTGAAACGCACACAGTTGCCAAGGCTGCATGAACTGCAGCGCTCCGCACCTTAACCGCGACAACGGGATTCAGCGTGCGAATCGCGGCTTCAAATGGCGCAAGGAAAGGATTCTCATATGGGAAGACCCGGAATTGGCCCGGTTCGACTCGCAGGCAGACCCCAGCGGCGATGTTCTCTTCTGAAGGTTTGAACCAAGCGTCTCCCTGGGTCTACCGACGTTGAGCTCCCAACCGACGACCATGGAAGAGAATGAGAACACTAACTCTCCTAAAGATGTGATGGAGCAGGGCATCGTAGGCATCATAATCCATAGCCATACTGGAACCCGGCAGAGTATATCAGCGTACGACAAGTACGGTCAGGACCTGGATACGCGTTCCGGAGGGATGGGCAAGGGGTGTGAGACTCGTGACATGTCGGGCTTAACCTTGGAGGTATAAGTAAGCGTATCTGATACAGAATCTGGCGAGAATGGGCGCACAACCAAGAAATAAGGATAATGGTAGTAATAACCCAATTCCGGGAAAAGGCAAGCAAGTGGGTTTATTGTGGCATTACGACCGGCAAGGCAAACGATCCGAATGCGATGCTGACTTCCGACATTAATTGCGATAAATCGGAGTGATTGTACAGATCAGTGAACAGGAACCCCAACCCCTGCGATACGGGAGGTGGAAGGAGATAATGCAAAACGGTCAAATTCCGATATCGATGACCACCACACGCATAACATACGGCATTTGGAGGCAAGGCCACTGCCCTGGTAGGCGGCGTTCGTGAGAGGATCTGTGAATCGAATGTGGGATATCGGAAGGAGTGTCGCTAAAACCAAGTAGGAACGAAAGTGATTGAGAGTTCCTGATCAGCGATATTTTGGGACACCTTACTCGTCGGATATCTGCATGCATACCACCGGCTCAGACCATTGGTCCCAACAAGACGCCCCGGGAGAAATGAGATGGCGATCAGTTTGCGCTCACTGAACCTCATATAAGGTTGGCGCAGCACGCCGAGACGGATATGTTCTTGGCCCTTCCCGAACGAGTAGATGGGCATACGAGGGCCCATACGTTGATGCACCGCTCTCGAGGTCCTCCGAGGCACGATTCTCGTGCCGGAGCAGTCCGAGGAGTTTGAATGTGCAGTGCTCATCTTTGGACCAGAATCTACGAAGCCGTGGAGGTTCCCGGAAAGCCTCTACTTTGTTAGTCGGTCGTAAAGTAACAACTGAAGGAAAGGGAAGGAGCAATAAAATAAAGGAGGGATGCGAACGGTGGTGCCGGCGTGGCGTTGGAATCAATGCAAACAACAGCACAACATGGAACTTGCCAGTGACGGCGGTGCCGTTCGATCGATCCCATCAAGTCAAACACCATTATTGAACCCTTCGAACACATCATGGCCACGTTTGTCGCGCCCGTCGGAGGGCTTCGTCTCGAGTTCGGGGGTGCTTCCAAGCGTGGAGCAAGTGTAAGCTGATTTGAGAAGAGAGAGCCACCAACGGAGTAGTCCAACTTCTAGCTTCACGCAACTTGCGCCACCGCCAGTACATGACGTTCAGCGCAACTCCGTGTCCAATGGACGCACGCCGCAGCGTTACCCCTTCTCAAATCGTCTTGGAAGGTTTCTCCAAAGCGACTAGAACAGACGCGTGCCACGGACCTGTTCGATGATCACCGCGACGCCAGTGGGATTTTCGACCTTTATCCTGCCAATCAACGAGACCCTGACAACAAATTGGTTTGAAGCGAGATAAAGTCTTTCGTGAGTACTCAAGTCGGCCACTATCCAAAACAGTATACATAGGTTTACTCCAGTCACTATGCTTGGTGACCTATGGATCACGAAAACGAGATATTCGCGATTTGGAAGCTCCGCCTTGGAAATCGAAACCTGTGGAACGATAAGTGTGACGTATTTCCTCACCTACAACTTCATCTCATCGATACCTGTCCCTGATGTTTGCAGAACATTACTACTCCTGCAATTCTCGCTTTGGGGAATCTAGGGTGCCAAAGTGTTGATGACGACATCACCAAGTGTCAAATTCAGCAATATTCAGCCTCGTCATATTGAACATCACGAAACAGGCATGCCTGCACGCCCCAAAGACTGATGCGCCCAGCGAGTCTTTTTTCCTTCGTGCTGCGCGCGAATTAACTAATTAATTAAAATTTTATCGGACCCCACCAGATATGAACAGAATGCCTGTATTACTGATTCAAATAATATCCAATCATGCCTCAAATAAGCTTCCAGCAATCAGACCTCCCCACCCAGGCTCGAAGAGCCCAAAAAAGCACATTATCATCTTAGATATCGGGTGTTTCCTCGGAAGGAAACTGGTTACATTTCAATCTTGGTCACATCCACCATTCTCTTCCTCCTCTGTCGGACAATGAGACTAGACAACTTAGGATGCTTGTTATCAGAAGAACCCTTTATTTGCTATCACAATGTCATAATGTCAAGTTGGGTCTCTACATCCTCGTTTTGGGTCAAACCGCGCACGGTCCTCACTCATGCGAAAGTTGGATTGGCTCTCGTAGCGTATTACCCGAAAGGCACTTGAAAATGCTTGTTGTTTTTAGCAGATTGACAGACTCCCGCCGCGAAATGATGCCTTCACTCCAAGGCTATGCGCCAAGAGATGATATCGTGACGGAAAATCCTATGGGGATACTCCAACTTTCCTTCTTTTACCTTTGTATTCTCTTCCTGATTCTCCATCCGATTAACATGCTGATTATAGCTGACAATTACTTGGTGTGCTGACGCCTACTGCCTACTGAGTGGTTCGCACGCGATACATAGATACACATGTGTGTGTACTTTTCTCTATCTCTGTCCTTACGGTGGCCCACCTGAACTTCTATTCCATGCATCTTTAATCGAGACAAAATTCGACGTACTTTTCCTCGAAATCGCAACCATAGCGTAAAGCACTTTCGTACCCTGGAAAATTCAATTCAAGCTACAATCAAGGACTTCATCGCGAAGACAACCGTGCTAGTACAAAACGAGGCATACATAGTCCCACTGGAAGCAAACACATATCATGAGGTCATCGTGCACTGCCTACACGACGGAGATATAGCTGGGAATACTTTCGTCGTATCGCACCACACTATGGATACGTGGAAAGACATCGGAAATGAGGCGTCCAATATTCGGCGAATCGCATCTTTACATCATTTCGTGCTGCCAGTGGAGAAAAAGGTGCCGATAGCTCACAAAGTCACTCACCCTGAATGGATTAACGCGCTGATAATTATATACCAAATGCGTCCCGTGGAGATATCGCCTCAAAGGACCTGAGTGGTTTGCCAGCTATAGGCGCTACCCACACGGTTTCGAATGCCCGGTCGTTATCGCAAAGATAGTGGCATGGCATGTTAGCTAGTCACTGTGATGTTTTAGAAGAGCTTCTAGTTACTGCCAAATGCACAAACCTCGAATATTGCGAGAGACCTGCGAGGTGTCGTTTCTTGATGGTAAATCACCCGAGATACCAAACTGCCAGTGCCTGCGACTCCACCGTTATCTTGGACAATGACGGCGCATTGTCGCGTCGAATGTTGATCGATAACGAAGCGCTCATATACACGTTGTTCAGCTGATCCTCCTGGGGTGGGTAGATTCGAGTGTTCATTTAGCTTGTGGCAGGAGCGATGCCGGGAATGTGGCCTGGTGACTCGGCGACTGACCGAGTTGTCAGATGGCTAGGCGTTTGTGAGGATGAGACATCCCCCTGCCGGACGCGAACAAGTCCACATCGGCGCAGGGAGGACGGCCATCATCCCGTCAGGTTTTTTTTAACCATCAAATATTGAAGTGACGGTAAGAATGGAACGTGGTCGACGAAATTGAAATACACGTGACTGGTCCAGACGGTCAGAAGTGGCCTACCGTTGCGCCTTGCTGCACGCCGGACACCGGTCGCTCACGGCAAAAGTCCGAGCTGTTGTGCCTCTGATGACCGTACCATCATGCCCACGGCCTGTCACAGGACACCCTTGACTGCCCCTCGAGCCCTGAGTGCTATTGAATCCACCGCGGGGCGGCCATACCGCAATTTGTGTAAGCTTTGACACGGGGGAAAAGATGCTCCTAATTCGACTCTGCGATATAGTTATCCTTTTTGTGACTGGTCCGGACCCCAAGGAGGTTGGAACGTGCATATGATGAACCCGGTTAATCTCCGTGTGATCTCAGATTCACAATCTCGACGCGAAAATGCAAATCGGATGTTTGGTTCCGTGGACAAGGATACGGTACCTTTTGCCACCCATGCCACACAGTGATTCCCCTTCCAGTAGTATGTACAGATATGGGAATACAGACCCCTCCTCATACACGATCAGATATTGGTCTCGAGGCCCTTATATGACATGACCTACGGGCCACGCTTGAAAGTTCTATAACACGCTTGGTATAGTTCGGATAGCCCCATCTACTCATCAGTAGCACCTCTCGCGCGTCATGCCTATCTCTTCCAATCGTCCAGAGAGTGCCAGGTCCCCCGCTGAATCGCCGTTCTTCATCGGCGAAGAACGGCGGTCGGACCGCCTCGGCGACCAGCGTCAGCAGTCCCTTTCGTCCCCGAATGCGTCACGTCCCTCGACCGCGGGGACGAACCCATTCTCATCCCCTGCCAGCAGGAACATGGACCTCTCGAGCCGCGGGCCGACGCCTCCTGCGCTCGCTACGCAAGGCGAGATCGAATCAGAGGCACCCCCTCGTCAAGGCGTGTCGATCGCCGCCCGCGCGGACATTCCCCGCACGTCCTCTTACTATGGTAGCCGCCCCGCCTACCTGCCAAGCCGTAATTCGTCCGGAATTCGGGTCCGCGAGGCCTTTGCAGCACCCCCTTCGCGACCACTGACAGCACATTCCACAATACCCTCGTTGACTCAGAAGAGGGCAACGCGCATGCGCTCCAAACTCCTCGATGACCCCAATACCATCGAGAAGCCGTGGATCTCAAAGAAAGACCCATATGCGCGGATCGCGTATTTCCTGACCTACGGCGTTGCATTCCTCGGCATCGCCGCCTCTGCCATCCGGTGCTACTTCGGGTACAAGAGCGTGCCCATGATTACCGGCAACTTGTGTATGGTGCTGGACGAAGAGTTCGATACCGACACGGACACCGTGTTCGGCTCTGGCGGAAATTGGTTCCGCGAGATCGAACTCGGAGGCTTTGGGTAAGTAGTCGGTCGGCTCCGGAGCTTAAAAAACTACACCACTCACCTCTCATTTGCGCTAGTAACGGGGAGTTTGAAATGACCACCTCGTCAACAAATAATTCCTACGTCCAGAACGGGTACCTCTATATAACACCAACCTTGACGTCAGACATCATCGGCATGAACAACGTGTTGAATGGTTATACGTATAACCTCACCGACTGCACTTACAATAACACCAACCCGGAAGCTCTTCCTGGTGGGAGCAACAGCTCAACGTTCGATGCTACCGTGTACTACCAAACATGCGGTGCCGTAAGCAACGCCACGAGCGGGACTGTCATCAATCCTGTTCAGAGTGCGCGCATCAGCACGAGAAACAGCGCTAGCATCCGATACGGTCGAGTCGAAGTCAGAGCCAAGCTTCCAAGAGGGTAAGCATCTTCTAACTTCAGAAGGACAGCGTGATACTAACACTAAAGTCAACTTCTACAGTGACTGGGTAGGCGTCAAATGACATTCAACGACCGCGTTCTCACTATTTTTAGCTTTGGCCTGCTATTTGGATGCTTCCTGTGAACAACACGTATGGGCCCTGGCCACTCAGCGGTGAAATCGACATTATGGAATCTCGCGGCAATGCCCGTTCATATCCCAATCAGTAAGACCTTCCCTTTTCCAGCGCATTCCAAACATTGACGGAAACGGTAGAGGAATTGACTACGTCCGCGGTTCGCTTAACTGGGGTCCATTGTCGTTCCTGAATGCCTTTTACAAAACCTTCGGTTGGTGGACACAGCGCCGGACCGACTACGGGGAAGAGTTCCATACTTACGTCCTGGAATGGACCTCGAGCTTTTTGTGAGCGCATTTTTTGCACTTCCGCAGGGTCCTGAGAGACCGATACTGAAATCAAGTCGTTTTGAAGGCGTATCTACGTCGACTCGAGGCTTAGCTATATGCTCGAGTTGACCTTCAACGAACCTTTCTTCAGCCGCGGAGACTTCCCCCCTGTTGTCGAAAACGGGTCGACGCCCATCGTGCTTACGAACCCTTGGGTGAACGGAACCAACGCCACACCGTTCGACCAGCGTGAGCATCTCCTTCTTTTGGGCCGGTTAGGCATTAGAACCGGACCGATATTGATGTGAATGTGTTTCTTCTTCCTCTTCCCCAGCCTTCTATTTGATTTTGGATCTCGCGGTTGGCGGTACGAGCGGGTGGTTCCCTGATAACCTAGGCAACAAGCCATGGTTGGACGGTTCCAACACCGCAATGCGTCAATTTGCCCTCGCCCAGGATCAGTGGTATCCTACTTGGGGATCCGACGGGGAAAGCCAGTCGTTCATGATGTACGTCGCCGTGCACTTCCCTGTACAGACCGAGCGTTGATGTACGCTGTGCGATTCAGCGACTACGTCAAGATGTGGGAGCTCTGCTGAGCCCGTACACCCGAGACACTTTTTGAGATAGTACCCTCTAATATATATTTCAAACCTGCTTTCATTGGTCTGGGGTTGGGTGTTCCTTTGCCATGATTGTATAGACGTGCCCAGCTCGCTGGCAACCGATCCGAACCCTCAGAAAGCATGCCCAGTCACATGTCTTACTTACTGATATGATACTGGTCAGAGATACGCCCTGTAGTCTCGCTGGGAGGAAGAACTCAGCTGTCTTCAATTGATTGTGATAGCTATTGTTCCCCGCATAGCCTGTGCTCTTTCTTGCCAATGGACGTGTTTCCCTCGAATGCCGCTGAATGAGCTCTCGATGCATCTCCTAGTCCAAGTCAGTGTTAGTCATGGCCGAGCCGTCCCCCGGCGCCGGATATCCTGCCCAAGGGATCGCTCAGGGAACTTTCTGAGCAAAAACCGCGGCTCGTGACGGGAGTAGTAGGCCCGTCTCATGAAATGCTGTATCTCTTCCGGGACGTGGCCGCTGACTCGGATCCATTTGATGTTGGATGGGTGATGCACGCTGCCAACCTTGATGGCTCGCTCGACTTTGTGATTCCAGTGCCTGCAAGCGTCACAGCGCATGCAGAGTTTGGGACACAGCCCTTACGATCCTGCCTATGCACACCAGTTTAGGCGACTCGCAGGGACACATCGTGACATTATCTGTGCATGCCGAGGCCGGTTTTCAGGTCCGACGAGGCTTCGTCCGTTACAGTGTCTCATGCAGCTACACAATGTCACATTCGAACACGCCCTGTGACACATTTACGTGCATGGATTGTGAATTCATAAGTTACAAAATAAATAGCTTTGCCCTCCGGGCATTCCTGGACCCGAGGAGGGCAAGTATGTAACATCAATGTGCCAACTCCCCAGTCCAATACAATGAACCAACTGACGCCCTTGAGTGGCTGCTGTCGCAGCTCGAGGGGTCGCGACCCCTATTCCCACGGGCGTACAATTTGGGATTCCCACGCATTCTTGGTTTGAAACGGGTCCAGGAATAAAAATTCATGAATGAAATCGTCCTCGTCGGGGAATGTGAGGGTAATGGTTGTCATGAGGCGATGTTGCTCGATGTAGATTGTCCGGCTATTAAGTAGCTCTGGAGGAACAATGAAAAGAGTTCCACACTTGGCCCTCCGTAGGTTATTCAATATGTAGTGACCAAAAGCAGAGCACATTGAGTGTATCCACCTCAGACAATAATTACAGCGTATAAAATCAGAAGTGAGTAATATTTTGGTTTGCATCATCGACATCATCAAAACACCAGCGCGAGCTCGTCAACCGAGTCATGCACATCCCGTAACTGACCTACCAGCAAGACCAGTCATGGTCACCAGAGCTAGTATACATTTTAATTATGGGCAATTCCCAAAGAGAGTCAATCTCACGATTGACACCGAGGAAGGCAAAGACCTAGAGCTATGAATGAGAATATGGAAGGGAGAGAAATGCGAGGGGCCTACCGTCGGGACGATATAGGTCACGACTGCCACCATAAAGTACACAAGGCCTTGCGCACGCAACCGCTTCATCAAAGGCGATTTAGATGACTGTCTCGAGAGCCCCACAATGGACAATACAAGAACAAGGAAATCGTAGCACAGGGCTTGCGTGCCATTATGACGAAATGAGCACACCGATCTAACGCAACGGAGTGACTTACAGTATACGAAAACAGCCGCGTTCAGTGCCGGATGCGTGATATCAATAATACAATCGTTTTTCCCAATAGCTTGAAGGTTCGCAGCATCTTAATTATAGCGCATAGTAGGTTAAGACGAAAATTCACAGAGACGGATTCATACCTAAGGCTAGTACGATCCAGTGCCCTAGCGCAAAAACTAATAGCACAGTATGCACTAAACGGGAGTCCTTCCAAATCACCCATCTGTGCTTCCTATGAGATGCAAACGACCGACACACACTGCGGACGAACTCACGTGCGAATCATGAGATTTATCGAGGCGCATGCCAGACCGATGTTTCCGGCTATCTAGGTTCGGCAACTTTTCAACAAAAACGAAACACGATGGAACCATGCCAGTGGTATTGTTGCTTACTGCTGTAAATATGGCAAACGCTGACATAGAGAGCTAAGCTGCGTGGAATGATAGTGACAATAACGGGAACTAACGCAGACAAATGAGAACGTTTATAGGTGGATCTATCTTGATTGCACTTGGATGAAATGATTGAGTTACGTCGTACAACATAGGTTCCAAACAATTACAGTAGAAAAAGGAAAAGGAATTGAAACAACCGTCCATTACAGCAGATTGCGAAATCAATGGCATTCGCGACTTTTTTTTTGTCGAGTCCGCCGCCCGAGCCAAAAAAGGAAATTTAGAGACGACTCGACCGCCGACCTGCGGCATGCATACATTCAGCCCCGTGGTGACAATGGGCAACCGGAGGATCAGCGACGACATCAAAGACTGTGCCCTGGAGCTGTGGAACTATGGCTGGACTGACACCTGTGAAGGGTATTCGATTCTTTCATGATTTTGTGTATGTACATCTACCAAATGGTGGAC
>MU131123.1:0-16475 GCA_015039435.1 Imleria badia
GCGACTGCTTGGAAACGGGTGCTTTGCGACCTCGACCTTTCTGGACTGGGAGGGCATCTTCGTGGTCAGAAATAGGGATCGCGGCTTCCTCCTTTGCTCGGTCTTCCTGTTCTCCCTTCTCCCCCTCTTCGATATCGCTCTCAAGCCTTAGCAGTTTGCGAGATGAGCGAGTGGCCTTTGTAGATTTCAAGGACGGGGGCTTGGAGGACGAGTGTCGAGTCTTGGGCGCGGGTGCGGGTGGGGACTCCGTTTCCTCCTCCTCGTCGTCGACTACCTGACGGGATCTACCCTTCCTTGAAGGTTTCCGTACCGCCGCCTCTTCTTCTTCGCGTTCGTCGTCGTCCTCGACAGACTTGCGTGGCTTCTTTCGAGCAGGCGGTGTCGCGTCGCGTTCCCGTTCTTCATCCTCTCCCGCTGCATCTGCATCTGATTCTTCCTCCACCTCAGGGACCTCCTTCAGCTTTCCTGCGCCCCTTGCCTTTGTTGAAGCCTTGCTCCCTCTCGTCCGCTCTGGGCCAACACTGCTGCGTCCCTTTGACGTCGACGCCGTGGAAGAAGGCTTGGCGCGCGTACGCGAGGACGACGATGGAGGCTTTGTCCTCGAGGTCGACCCAATCACGTTTTCAGTTTCGGCGTCCGTCTCGTCTGCTGCGACCGACTGGCCGCGTTTCCGCTTTCCGGTAGTGGTGGCATCGGATGGTGAGCTTGCTGATGTCGGTTGCGCGTCCAAAGTGCGCGTGCGAGAAGAACGTCGTGGGGCCATCTCGAGCGCGAGGAGAACGTTGACAACCGTATACGCGAACTGTCACCAAGTCACGTGATATGTCACCCTCTGTTGTCACAAGCCTCCTTCTCACCGCTGTCACTGATACTGCCGTGTTCCATTCTGCGGCTTCGTTGATCCTCGACAATAAACATAACCGTTCGCCTCTGAATCTGCGATACTGCGCGTGTTGTGACGCAGCGCCGCCAATATTAATGTCGGCATCATTCCCGCCATCAACCAGTATGTAAGTAATGTCCTCGTCTGGCGCTTGCGCTGATCGAACTCAAGAATTTCACCAGGCTTTATCCATTCCAACTTGCAGCACCATGTGGAGATCTCCGTCCACCATTTGTATAACTCAACCTTGCACATCCGAGGATGGGTAGTGAGGGGAGCACCACGGACATCGCTGATGTAACCCAGATGAGGGATGTTTCTATGAACTTCTATCTGTCATGTAAACCGAACAAGAAGACCAAGCAAATGTCAGAACATCTCAAAGCGGTCTAATGATGTGAATAGAACCCGTAGGAACAGACTAGTTCGCGCCCAACGCGGCTGACAACGCCACTACCCCCCTGACTGCCTCCCGAGTATTAATAGGAACCGTCCAACTTGTCATCCATGTCGAATACCTGATGTCGACTCACTGGGCGCTCCCCCTCATCCACTTTCTGTATGTTGCATACATGGCCATCACTGCGTGGGTGCAGAGACGCAAACGACGACCACCGAAACCGCTAGAAGCTCAACGCAGCAAAATCCCCAAACACCTTTGTCTACATCTCGTCGCGAACAATGACATGCCTGCGGAAACCGAGTTCCTCCAATGCCTACAACGTGTCGCCGCGTGGTGCCGATTATTGGGTATACAGACACTCACCGTCTTTGACAGCCGCGGTATGCGTGTCTGACCCTTGAATAGCACATTCTGAACGCATGCATCCAGGTGTCATCTATGGATGTTCTGACGATGTATACCGACTCGTCTTTCCCGAGAACGAGACCTCGGAAGATGGCTCCGAGCCAGAGGTCGAGTGCCCTCTGACGCCACCGCCTTCGGATTCTTCTGGTTCAAGGACTCCCTCGCCTGAACATGCGACGTTCCCTGCAGACTTGAACGCACTGCATTTGTCTGGTCTTCGGAAACGTAGGAATGTTGGTGTTCGTAGACAACCTAGTATGTTCCGTCCTCTGCACGCGGTGGATTTCTGACGGGAGTCAGGCAAAGGTGTCTCTTCCGCATCCAGCAAGTTGACGCTTTACATAGCGTCCAGTGCTTCTGGTAAACCTGCCATTGCCTCTGCCAGCCGCTCCCTCTTGCAACGTTGTGTTGGTGGCGCTTCGATGTTAGATGGCTCGATGCCTAGCAAATTTCCATATAAATTGAAAATATCAGAGCTGGGAAAGGTGCTAGAATGTCAGATTCGACAGTCATCGCTATCGTTCAATGTCCTGAACTCTTGACAGCTGGTTTGCCACCACCGGACTTCATCATCATCCACGACATACATGGTATGAAGATGCCGTATCTGCATCCTCCCATCGAGTTCCACGGCTTCCCACCATGGCAAATCAATATTGCCGAGTTTCAGTGCGTGTACTCGATTAGCCCGTCGGGACCTGACTTACAATGAACAGCCGCACCGATCCAGATGATGGCCATGAACGTGATCCCACTCGTTCTGAATCGCCCGGTACGCCGCAGTTGATATCCGAGACTGCGTTCCGTCGTGCGTTGGACGAATATTCGAGGGCCGAGTTCCGGCTAGGCAGGTAGCTCCCGATTTACTGGGTTTAGTACAGCATCTGCTTCTAGTGCTGATGTCACCGTCAAATGTACGTATGTTCGGTTGCGGGTCCGGGCTACTGCGAACCCAGGGGTTGTAAGCTAGATGAAAATGCAAGGTTTCTAAACAGGGTTCGGTGCTGCGAACCCACTAGTGTGAGATGCGACTTCATAGTACCGCGGCGTTACGGGGGATGCCCATTAATACCATCATTCGCCTGCCCTGCCTACTCCCTCCTCGGGATCTTCCAAGTGTCGATGCCGATCACATACGGCGAGGGGAAGATGACATTCCGCAGACTACTCGAAGTTATCGCACAGTATTCCCCGGACCCAACTTTCTTTGCGTGGGCGGGGAAATGTTCATATTATTCTCTTGCATTGCCGTCTTCAAGTTCACCCTCCTGTTTTCAAACGAGAGTCACCGCACGTGGCGGTGGTGATCATGGCTACACTATCCAGAAGCTCGGCATTCAGGTCAATCTACTTTTGATACAGGTGCAAGTACACTCTTCAGGTCATCGCTACACGCTCCAGCCCCTCGACACAAACCTGTCGCATATCATGATAGTATCGAGTCGGCTTCAGCAGCGTCCCGGTGTCTTTGCCGGGGAGCATTGTGCACTTGGAATAGTCAACTTTGATCGATGGCCTCGTCGCAGCGACAATGAAGACGGAGATGGAGTTCTTTTGGCGGGGAAACAGTACTTTTGCGTATTGATAAAGCCTTCTCCGGCGTCGGTGCTGAGCAGTTTTGGGCAGCCAAGCCAGAAACTAGAGACGGATGTGTTACCGATGATAGAGTCCAAAAGGGAATATCGGGCGCGTCCTACGACCGTTTGTCTTATGCACATGAATACTAAAGCTGTCTTGTAACGTGTATTTGGAGGATCGTGGGTCTCCGATGAACAGCGGGCCATACTATCGTTGGACTGGTAATACAAAGTAAACTCTTGGTCTTTCCCTTCGGTCGATCAAAGTCACCACAACCGCTCTGATTACGACACCGATCTCTGCACTTTCGCCCTCTCCTCCTCCCGTTTGGCCACCTGCTCCTTCGCCTGCTCCTGCCTTATCGCCGCCTTCACTTTTCTCTGCCGCTTCCTCCGGCCGTTCCCACGCTTGGGCCCATTGACAACGACGGGCTCCGCCATGCGTTGTTTTCGTTTTGCGAGTTGTTCCGCGCGTAGTTTTTCGCGTTTTTTGTCCCGCTTTCGGAGTGTCGTGAAAGATGCTTTGAGGAGGCTGCCGTAGGCGGCGTGGAATTTTGGGAGATTGGAAGAGATGACCTGGGATGACCATGTCGTGTGAGCATGATGGGGCACGGAAAGAGAAAATAAGGCGAGATCCGAGACAGGATCGATGGCGATGAACTTGATCGCAGCGAGAAAAAGGGACTCACGTGCGTTGAGAAGTTGGCCTTTTTACCGTCTGTGACACGGATCAGACATGGGTACTCCTTTTCGCCGTCCGGGTCTGCATCGTCCATCGTGGCGTCTTCGCCATCATGCGTCACTACGTGCACAACGATGAGCGATTGCAAAGGCAGAACGAGTGAAACGTACGTCGTTTGTGTGTCAGCCATATCGTCCCCTTGTCTTTTGTCGACTCAAACAACGCTGTGAGTTGTTTAAGAAACTGCAACAACATCGAGTCAATATCGCATTCTACATATCCCAGAGATCGCTCACAGTATCGTTGTCGACAAGCTGCATGGACTCGGTGCAGCTCCAAGCCAGACACTGTCGGATCCTGCTGACATAATCCACCCGTTGCTCATTATCACGTCTGCGCGTTTACTTGGACAGGGACAGCCTGAGCCTAGATAAGAAAAAAATGAGCTTGTTCAACCGCCGACATCATGGACCCATTTCCACCACCCACAGGCGGGGCATCTCTCGTGCTCTCGTTCAAGATGCACACCAAATCTGTTCTCATCATCGGAGGTGATGCGCTCGCAGCAAGCAGGGCCTATGCTGCCCTCGAAGCAGACGCCGTCGTCAAAGTCTTTGTGAACGGCGGTCTCGAGGCGGTCTGCGAGGAGCTCAGGTGGAGAGCCGGGCAAGGTCAACTGGAGGTAATTGACTGGGACCATCTCCCCGTGCCCGAGTCTCACATCGACACCTTAAAAACGAGCCGGGACATGGCAGCCTTGGATCACTATCTCGCGCATACCCCCATATCTCTCGTTTGCGTCACCGACACCACCTCAACCTCGCCTTTTGCCGCCATCGCACGCCTCCGCGCGACCCATCTCGCGAGGTTATGCCGCGCTCACCGTATCCCCATCAACGTCACCGACATGCCGGAACTCTGCGACTTTTCCTTTACAGCAACCCATCGCTTCGTTGACCCCGTTTCATCGTCCAAAACTCCCCTACAGATCGGCGTTACTACGAACGGAGAAGGATGTAGGCTTGCGGGGCGAGTGCGGAGGGAAATTGTTGCTGGGTTATCCAAGGATGTCGGCGCCGCCGTGACCAAAGTTGCGTGGCTCAGGAAGATGGCAAAGAAAATTTCCAAGGAGAACGAAGCCCCAGCAGACGGTGAAGGAGGCGAGGACTGCACCGTCACCACTCCGAATAGTCCTGTCCCCATTCGAGCACCTGGTGGTTCCACCTCGGAGGAAAGCAGTACCGAGGCTGCCAGACGACAGATGAGGTGGGTCGTCCAGGTTAGCGAGTACTGGCCCATCTCGCGGCTTGCAGCGATGACGGAACGCGAGATGAAAGAGGTTCTGGACGGCGAGGTCGCTCACGAAGGAACCGTCCTCACACTCTCGACGGACGAGAAGAAATCGCAACACGGGCTTGACCTTACCCCTCCCCTTCCCAAACAGACTAGAGGCCGTATCCTCCTTGCTGGTTCTGGGCCAGGTCACCCCTCGCTTCTCACCCTCGCCACGCACACGGCACTAACGAGGCACGCCGACATCGTACTCTCTGATAAACTTGTTCCAGCACCTGTCCTCGAGCTCATTCCGCCACACGTCGAGGTGCGTATTGCGCGCAAATTCCCTGGGAACGCGGACGGTGCACAGACGGAAATGATGGTGGCTGCCG
Source organism: Imleria badia (assembly GCA_015039435.1). Taxonomy (NCBI): domain Eukaryota; kingdom Fungi; phylum Basidiomycota; class Agaricomycetes; order Boletales; family Boletaceae; genus Imleria; species Imleria badia. The sequence goes on from MU131123.1 coordinate 5,618, forward strand.
TAGAGGCTGCCAACCGTGGTCTGACCGTTGTCAGGGTACGTTCCACTGTTGTCCTTGACCTTCCTTTGGTCTCGTATACTGACATGCCCGTTTCTCTATGGCAACCCGCTCTCCATCCCACACACTATATACGTCCAATCCAGCTGAAACAAGGCGACCCGATAGTCTACGCCCGCGCTGGCGAGGAACTTGCCTACTTCCGTGCACACGGTTATGCTCCACTCATCCTTCCCGGACTCTCTTCCGCGCTCGCTGCACCCGCATGCGCCGGCATCCCCGTAACGCACCGTGGCGTTGCCGAGTCCTTTGTCGTTTGCACCGGCGTCGGGCGCCAAGGCAAAGCGGTATCCCTCCCAGGTTATGACCGCGCACGCACCGTGCTCGTACTCATGGGCGTCGCACGGCTCGGCGAGGTCGTCCGCGCACTCATAGCGACCGAACACGGGGGACGTCGGGATGGCCTTGCTTACCCGGCCTATCTCCCGATCGCGATCATTGAGCGCGGTTTGATGCCGGATCAGAGGGTTCTCGTGTCGACGCTCGAGGATGTGGAGAGTGCGCTGGCGGGTGTGGAGCAGCGACCGCCGGGGATGATCGTGATCGGGTGGGCTGTGATGGCGTTTGGACGGAGGGACGGGGAAGGTGGGGATGCTGGGGAGGGGATACTTGCGGACGTCGAGGTTGATGCGGGAGGACAAGAGCGGCGCGATCGGCTGCGCATTGCCCAGTGGCTTGGTGGTCGGAAGTGGGATGTTTGGGAAGGGTTGGGCACCGGATGGGAGGGCCTTTGACTGACGGGCTGATCTGTGCGACGATATCATAGGCAGAGTGCATCGATGGTGGTGTATATATATGTTATATACGTTATGTGTACTGGTATGAAGGAACCTAGCAATGCCCATATCTTTTCGACAAATGCTCGTACCTGGGGACCGGGCCGGAACTGTATGCCAAAGCGGCGTGTCTCCAAAAACTGAACATTGCACTCCACGGACTCGGACTACTATGTATAATCATACCGGTTTCCGTTTTCATACGTCTTTGGTCGACGACGCGTACGACCAGCCGCGTCGTTGCGCATGTCACTCCACACGTCGAGATCCAGGTGCGCCTCCCTTCCTTTTCCTTTTCGTCACGCTCCTAACACCTCCGACCCACGGCAGGTTTCCGAGTCTCTCCTTGCCAAAGCCGACGCCCTCGGCTCCTCACACATCCCGCCCAACATACGCGCGACCAAGCTTCACCGTCTTGTCCAACAATGTGGCTGACTTGTTGCGGGGCAAGTCAACGCCGTCGTACCCAAGCTCGATTCAAGCTCGGCACAGCGACAGCGCTCGAAACGACAAGCCCGACAATGACAGACATACCCAATGACTTCGACATCACGGACTCACGGGACTAAAAGCCTAAACCAAAGGCCACTAAACCCCTCGGCCGTTCCTGCGGGAATCGAACCCTCGACTCGACACTCGAGCCGGCGCCTGCCGAAGCAGGGGAGGTGGCACTGATCCGCTAAGCCACGAGTCAATAGGTAGTTGCTTTTTTGTCGTTGTAGATGCCAGTGACGGAAATACGGATAGCCGCTCATTCAAGGCGATCGCGGTTGTCCGACCATATAATGTTTCCCGCCCAATGCTACATTCTCAGCCTCTCTTCGTCGCCAAGTACTTGTGTAACGATCAGCAGTAGCTCAGATTGTCAGCCAGTGACTCATCTCCTAATACACATTCGCAATGTCATCAGCTATCGGTATCGATCTTGGCACGACCTACTCGTGAGCGTCTGCCCCTCTGCTCGAGTCCTGTATGTTCTCAATTGGATCTTAGCTGTGTCGGTGTCTGGCAAAACGATCGCGTTGAGATCATCGCCAACGACCATGGTAACCGGACGACTCCCTCCTATGTCTCTTTCTCTGAGACTAGGCGTTACATCGGTGATGCAGCAAGGAACCAAGTCGCCATAAACCCTCAAAACACGTAAATCCATCCCCTGATCATATTTTTTCCACCGTACGACTGACGTGTCGTTCTCACAGTGTCTTCGATGCCAAGCGTCTCATTGGTCACAAATACAACGATGCCGAAGTGCAGTCTGATATCGAGTATTTCCCTTTCAAGGTGATCAACAAGAGTGGAAGGCCCTACATTGCCGTCGAATACCGATGCGAGACCAAGGAATTTGTGAGTACTCTGTGTATTTTATAAGTCAGTTCATATCTTGACTGCCATGATAGTCTCCCGAAGAAATTTCCTCCATGGTCCTCCTCAAGATGAAGGAGACTGCCGAATCGTATCTGGGCTACACTGTTACAAATGCCGTCGTCACCGTCCCTGCTTATTTCAACGACTCCCAACGTCAGGCAACCAAGGACGCCGGTACCATATCCGGTATGAACGTTCTCCGTCTCATCAACGAACCCACTGCCGCTGCTATTGCATACGGTCTTGACGAGTGGTCTTTGGAGGAGCGTAACGTTCTAGTCTTCGATCTTGGAGGAGGAACCTTCGATGTCTCCCTCCTCACTATCGAAGAGGGCATCTTCGAAGTCAAGGCTACTGCCGGTGACACCCACTTGGGAGGGGAGGACTTTGACAACCGTCTTATCAACCACTTCATCCAGGAGTTCAAGCGCAAGAACAAGAAGGGTAAGCAGTCGTCTGCCCACTGTTTCAGGATGGTGTTGACTGTGATGTAGATCTTACTTCCAACCCGCGTGCCCTCCGTCGTCTCCGTACGGCATGTGAGCGTGCTAAGCGCACCCTCTCCTCTGCTACTCAAACTTCCATCGAAATCGACACTCTTTTCGAGGGCATCGACTTTTACACCTTGCTTACTCGTGATGATTTCGAGGAGTTGTGCCAGGACTTGTTCCGTAGCACACTGGAGCCTGTCGAAAAGGTTCTCCGCGACTCGAGGACCGACAAGGGCGATGTTCACGAGATCGTGTTGGTCGGTGGTTCCACCCGTATTCCCCGAATCGTGAACCTCGTCTCCGATTTTTTCGACGGAAAGGAACCAAACAAGAGCATCAACCCCGATGAGGCCGTCGCCTGGGGCGCGGCGGTTCAGGCCGCCATTTTGTCTGGTGACACCTCCGAAAAGACGCAAGACGTCCTGCTGCTCGATGTTACTCCCATGTCTCTCAGTGTCGAGACTGCTGGAGGTGTCATGACCTCACTCATCAAACGTAATACCACCGTTCCTACCAAGAAGTCAGAAATCTTCTCGACGTACTCGGACAACCAACCTAGTATATTGATCCAGGTGTACGAGGGTGAGCATGCACGCACGAAAGACAACCACTTGCTTGGCAAATTTGAGCTCTGTGGTATTCGTCCCGCTCCCCGTGGTGTTCCTCAGATCGAGGTCATCTTCGACATCGACGCGAACGGTATCCTGAATGTCTCTGCGACTGACAAGACTACGGGCAGTTCGAAGCGCATCACGATTACCAACGACGGGGGCCGTTTGTCGAACAAGGAGATTGAGCGCGTGATCAGCGAAGCCCAGGAATACAAGGGTAAGTCTTCAATTGGATCACTTCAAACTTGATGTTGATGATTCACGTTGTAGCCGAGGATGAGGTCGCGACTGCTCGTATTCAGGCCAAGAATGGCCTCGGATCATATGCCTACAACCTCCGTAGCTCGCTCATGGATGAAAAGCTCACCGACAAGTTTGACGTCGCTGACAAGGCGAAACTCGAGTCGGCTGTTGATGATGTCATTGCATGGCTTGACAATACACAAGAGGCTTCGAAGGAAGATTACGAGGCGAGGCACAAGGAGCTCGAGGGTGTTGCCACATCCGCAAATCTTCACACTATATCACAGCTATCCACCATCACTTGTGTCACCACTGGCACTTGCGTCAACACCAAGTCAATGATAACACATTACTTTCAGCCTAAACAACTTAGTATCTGATGAGCTCTACAATACCTATTAGCCATGCTGGAACATGTTTTCCGCCATAACTTGGGGCCTCAATTTCAGTAGTTGGGTGACGCAAAGTGTCGGTGTGTGGGTGCTTAGGCATCAGGAAGCTCAGCCATTACTTTTTCAGTCAGGTTGGCACCGTGGGATCGTTGAGTTCAAAACACAACCCCCAAGTCAACGCTGGCCCGATTCGCATGTCGATATTCACATCACGCACATGTTCCCCGAATGGCGTCTGAGTCCTTCATGTCTTTCAGCCTCCCTACACACACACTCGTCGAACGTATTGATGTGGGACGCGGGGGTTCGCTCGCGGGGTCTCCAATCAGGTACGTGGTCACTGGTCGCTTCGGAAGGCGACATATCTGAATGTGAGTTATCATCCACGCACAATTGACACTTTCCGACACACTCTCATTGTCTGGACAATGGTCTATCTGTCCGTGGGATTAGGAACCATAATTGGTCAGATACGCACATCCAATAACCACGTTGGAAGTCGGATACCTTCCAGTGCTATGTGCGGCGCAATCCGGCGCTGCTTCAAGCCTTCATTTTCCATGGACGGTCTATACACGATCCGCCGTTTGCAGCTCTTTAGGGCTCATGCACTGTCTCTCGCTCTCCGTCCTTTCTCCCCTCACTAACAAACCCAAAAAAAACCCAACCCACCTTCTACAGCATCGTTCAGCTCACTCGCTGTCCGTCTCGGGTTTGCTCATGTCTCATGTCTTTCAGCTGTTCTTTCTCGCCTGTAATGCCCGTCGCAAGGGCTGTGTTTATAGTTCTCAATTGTATTGGGTCACATCGCCATGGCCCGTCTTCGCTGGCTACCTCCTGCACCTCCATGCGATAGGTCCAACTTTTAGGACTCTGTCAAGCAAGGTTTCTGCTGACTGCAAGTCGGCAGTTCCAAGTACATACATCAATTACTACTGTATTAGAAAGATGTCACGCATATTTAGCCCTCTTGTTTTCCGGTTCCGACGACAGAGAGCTAGAACACCTCTTCTTCGTCAAGGGGGTCAACGCAATGCCCGACCTGCTGATCTTTTCGAGACTGCCAGAGTAAGCATCAGACGCATGCTTGTGTACATCAACTAGAAGGTTTTCGTCGACTCGGATCTCGGGGTAATCTTTCTCCGCCTTCAAATGGCATTCTTGGATGTGGAATGCCAGAGAGACGATGGGACTACACGCATCTCTGTAAGCAGCTGAGAGTACTCGAAAAGCCTGAAAAGAAGCGGGATGCTGGAAGAAAAGGAGGCGTGTTTGTCGATAGTTTGAAGGAGGAAAAGCTTGACGAAGGCATGTCAACTGAGCAGTGATATCATGGTTGGGCGATGCGGGGTCAGCAGCGTGGTAAAGTAGCATCCACATCGCAGCCCACCACTGCGATTCGATGTCGTGGAGATAGTTCATGCGAAAAGGAACCATTTCGCCCGATGTATTGTGCTTGGGAAGGAAAGCATAATGCTGCACTTCCACTTCGACCGCCATGAAATGCATGGTCCCCTGTCTACAGTAAATATCGATCATAGGACAAGCAATAAATGGGGCCGCACCGTCCGAACTTCATGCGACGTTGTTGAATCGACTCTTTTTGCATATTCGAGATCCGTCAGTTTGCCGACGCCCTGGCCATCCTTTTCTACCCACAACACATTCGTGACGCTGAAATCGCGATGCACCCAGCCCACTCTGTGCATATAATATAGGGCTACTCAATGTGAGATCAGTTCGATGCAAAGGACGTCACGGAAGCACACACCCTTTTGTGAGTCAGACAAACATGCCAGGCAGTCAGCCAGGAGAGTTAGATTCGCGAGAGGAACGCCGACTTCTCTGAAAACAGTGCGAGCGTGCACCTTGCGGTTATGAGGAAACCGATGGAATCGCGTCCGTCCCGTAGGCAGGGGGTCGGAATCTGGGATGTGTCCTGAGCTAGATAGATGTCGCCGTTCAGAAAGCATGGGCTCCGTCGGGAGTTGGATCCACCTGGAACCTCCTTCCTCTCTGAGCCCCAATGTCTTATCGATCTCTCCCGAAACGCAGACGTCCTCGTAAAGCAAAACTTGCAAAAAATACTTCCTCGCCTTTGTCTCTTCCTCCGGCCCGAGCTTGTTTCGTATGTCCGCAAAGATCTTGGCTTGAATGAGCCCCTCTGCATCACGGTCTTCGTCTCTCCATGAGTCCTTTATCACGACAACGTTTCCGGTCGCGTCCGTTGCTTCCCAAACGCGCGTGCCGCGACTGATGATCGCATCTGCACCGTAGGAGGCAAGCAAAGAAGTCGTGCGGAAAATCTGACCTCCAATCTTGAACGCGTACTGAACTTTATTGTCTTTGTAAAACCGCTCAACAGTCGGATCCCATCCCAACTGCACTTCGTCCGCATTGCCGATGCGATGAAAGAGGGAGATAACGTCGTCAATACTCTAGAAAAAGGATCAGAAATGGAAGAAAAAATGGAAAGCAGTAAAATCGAACCGTCAAGAAGTCGACAGGGTCTGAAGCGGCCAGAAACGCGCGGCTGCTGCACCAAAGTCTCAGAGATGTGTTCTCGATCGTGATTCCCAGAGCAAAGCGGCGAAGAGGATCCTCACGCATGATGCTGTGCAGGTTCCATACGATCTTCTGCTCATTCTGATGTGGTAGGACTTGAAAAGCAGAGTCGAAGGAGCAAGAGGAAGAGAGCAACGTACGTCTTTCTGTGAGCGAAGTCGTGCACTCTTCTTGAACTCGACAGGGACAGCAACATCGAACCAGTGTATCCCATCTGCCGCAAGATCCTTGCGTACTACGCAACAATCTGGGCGGGCCGTGTCTCTACGTTCTGATTGGGGTGTTGTAGATGGCGTCGAAACGAAAGAGAACTTGGAATCGGGCGTCCGACTAAATATCTTGGAGGCGATGTCGACGAGTGGCTGAAACGTGTTGCTTTCGGAGAGATTTGACTGGTCGGGTGCGACCTGAAAACCTGTCCATCGAAGGGTTGTACCATCAGAGTCGAAGTTCAAGATGCCGTCCTCAACTAAGTTCTGACGTATCTGCGCAACGTTCGATGGCAAGGAACCAAACAGTGAGTGGATGAGGTTGGCAAAAGGGACTTGAAAATATTTCTCAACGTCCTTGAGAACAGCCTTCCGTCCTAGAGACAGATCCCCCGACCGATATTCACTGGAAGAAGCAAAGCGTTGGACAGGCACAGTATCCGGAGGCAGCCGAGGATGTGATTTTGATGGCGGGGTACAGGGCGAGGTATTAGCCATGGTTGAGTGATTGTGAGAATAAATTTGTGGTTGAGTGTTGCAACATAAGGACCGAACACTGTTAGGGATGTGGCAATGTCGACAACTTGAATCACTGTTATCCCTGCGCATGAAATCGGTGAACCCATGAGCAACCCATGAGCTGCAGTCATTAGAAACTGGTGTTGACGGAGTCAGACGTGCCAGGAATGATTCACGCAGATGCAGCCATCCAAGTGTCTACACTATGTACCACCCGAACCCCAAAATGCCCCACTTTTCCCACCACCGCCCATCTCATTCGAGTCCACGCACATCCCCTAGAAAGGCCACCCCTCAATGGACATGTTCCTCCCTCCAACTCCAGGAAATCGTCTCCAAAGCCATCCGTCTCAGCGCCCGCGAGTTCTTTGTCCGCCTCCTCTCCCCCCAAGCCCTCGAAGTCGACCTCGTACACGAGGCTGACCGTCTCAACGCTGCCATCGTCGAAGCACAGGCAAAATGGCGCTTCGAAGTTCGAGTGTAGGCGTCGCACAATGCTCATGCAGACTTCCCCTGCGTTCTCGGAGGGCACCGAGGGCGCAAATCCCATGCCTGGCTTCGTCGCGTAGCTCGCCTCTGCCATTGCGTCCTGCGATGCGCTCTTGCCCAGCACCAGCACTGGGCCTCGGCGCTCGGCATGGGGTTGAGGAAACTCAACAAGGCCCATGAACGACAGGGTCAAGAGCTCAAGCGCGTCCAGGCCAGGGTCCAGACCCTCGAAGACGAGCACGAGGAAGCATGGCGCGAGTTCGGCGGCCTTGAGCACGAGACTGCAGAGAGCGACTCAGAGGTCGTAGAGAGCCCACAAGAGGATATACCGGATCCGCGCCCCGGCCTCGACCTCAAACATGACCGCGATGAAACGGGCACACCTGGCGATGTGACTATCGACACTCGTCCTCGACGTCACAGCCACCGAAGTCGCCTCCAAGGCCACCCTCGTCACCTCTCCCAAACTTCCCGTCGACAAGTCCGACACCAAGTCATCCGCTCGACCCGCGATGGTCAGAGTCACCTCTCTCGCATCTCTTCTGCCCGCATGCGCAGTCGTGCCGCCTCGAATGCGAGCCTCCGACTTCCCAAAACACTCCGTTCCGCCCCGTCGACACAATCATCCCCCGTCGACGTATTTCCACCCAAGCGTTTGTATCCTTTCTCCTCGTCATATCTGTGCTCATGCTCATTCATCGTACAGCCCACCCCGAACCAACGCTCTCCCTCCCCACGCCGCCCCTCCCCACGCACGCCGTTGCACATTTCCACGGTCCCTTGCTCTCTTCGTCGTCTCACAGCATGGGCATCGTCAGTGCGGGGGTAGGGCGACCAGGCTCGGCAGGCGCACGCCTGACCACGCCGAGAGAGTCTGAGAGGGGCACGCCCCTCCCTACAGCGACCCCCCGCAAATCGCTCGTGAGCCGTGCGAGCTCGGTGATTCTGAGGCGGTTATCGCAGGCGACGACGATGGGTGGGCATCGTGTGCGGACTGTGTCGGGGAGGGGAGGGGTCGGTTCGCCGTCGCGGACGACGCGGTTGAATGGACGGGAGCGGTGGAAAGACAGGGCGAGGGAGGATGTGGGGATTGGTGAGGTGGAGGGGGAGGGGGAGATGATGTTGATTGGGTCTCCGCATGCCGAGGTTCTTGACACGGACACGCCGTGATGCGTCGACCAGGGAAGAAGAACCAAAAACCGACAGGTCATTCTACATCTCCATTTCTATTTCTCTTCATTCGATTCGACACCCCCATGCCTCGACACCCCAATGCTACACAGGACCCTTTTTATATTCCATCGCCATTCCTTCGTTCCTTGTACATCTCTTGACTGCGGGCATTTGCGTTTTTTATATATCTTGCATACACACACATCTCTAGCACATTCACATCTACTAGTGGAACCAGTTCCATACCACACTACTACCTAGTTAACGCTACCCGATCCGCATGTCGATAGTGCTATCCTCCGTACCGTATATAATCGTACCGGTTTCCGTTTTCATACGGCTTTGGTCGTGCCGAGCTTAAATCGAGGTTGGGTATGATGGGCGGTCACTTGCCCCCCAACAAGGCGGTGAACCATGCGTCTTGGCCAAGATCGCGCCGGCTTTGGCCATCGCTTTGGCGAGTAGGGAGACCTGTGGGGTTAGAGGTTGCCGAGCGTGACGGAAAGGGAGAGGGAGAGGGAGACGCACCTTGATCTCGACGTGTGGACTGCATGCGCGACGACGCTCAGCGAAGCCGAGAAGTACAAGGGTAAGTCTTCAATTGGATCACTTCAAACTTGATGTTGATGATTCACGTTGTAGCCGAGGATGAGGTCGCGACTGCTCGTATTCAGGCCAAGAATGGCCTCGGATCGTATGCCTACAACCTCCGTAGCTCACTCATGGATGAAAAGCTTACCGACAAGTTTGACGTCGTTGACAAGGCGAAACTCGAGTCGGCAGATCCACAACCAAACCCAGCACGCACTTGCGATCAATTCTCTCAAATTGCGCCGCACCCCACGCACTCACCGCCCTCGTCATCCGGTCTTACCCCCGTCCTCAACACCTCCGGGTCTTCGAAATCGATCACCTTTTGTGCAAGTTTGGGTGGGGGGCGCTGTCAAGTGACGCGCCGGCCGTATTCGCCAACGCGCGTCCAGGCGTCGTTTACAATGTGTTCACCGACGACGCCGGTGCCGCCAGCGCGGGGCACGCAATGCGCACCGAGGTACGAGGGACGCGGAATACGGAACGCAGTCAATTTGTTGCCATAGCCGCCGAAGAGGAGGGCTGGATGGTGAGGGTAAGAAGCGAGAATACTGTGGTCACTGGTCGGAACTCCAGCGGACGTCCATTGCACAAATGGCGAGGACGACCGGACAACCGCGCTCATTCGAAGCGAGCACGGTCGTCCGGCTTTCCATGAGTATGGAAACGAATACTAGTAGTCTTTATAATCTCCCAACGCTACATTCTCATCTCCGAAAAACACATCTGACATGTCAAAAGCTATCGGTATCGATCTTGGCACGGCCTACTCGTGAGCGTCTGCCCCTCTGCTTGAGTCTTTCCTGTTCTGAACTCGATCTTAGCTGTGTCAGTGTCTGGCAAAACGATCGTGTCGAGATCATCGCCAACGACCAGGGTAACCGGACGACTCCCTCTTGCGTGTCTTTCTCTAAGACTGAGCGTCTCATCGGTGATGCCGCAAAGAACCAAGTCGCTACGAACCCTCAAAACACGTAGATCCATCTTTTGATCTCACTTTTTCCAATGACTGACACGCCGCTCACAGCGTCTTTGATGCCAAGCGTCTCATTGGCCGCAAGTTCAGTGATGACGACGTGCAGTCTGATATCGAGTATCTCCCTTTCAAGGTAATTAACAAGGGTGGAAAGCCCTATATACCGAGGCGAGACCAAGGAATTCGTGAGCACTTTATCTATCTATAAGTCAGTACATCTCTTGACTGCCATGATAGTCTCCTGAAGAAATATCCTCCATGGTCCTCCTCAAGATGAAGGAAACTGCCGAATCGTATCTGGGCTACACTGTTACCAACGCCGTCGTCACCGTCCCTGCTTATTTCAATGACTCCCAACGTCAAGCAACCAAGGACGCCGGTACCATATCCGGTCTGAA
>MU131124.1:7881-21395 GCA_015039435.1 Imleria badia
CTCTGGTGTTGCGAGCCCGTGCGTTTATGTCTTTTCTTGCGTTACAGCCTCACATTCTGAGGTCGATTCTATTCAGAGACGCGCAAAACGTATCGCGCAATTCTCTCTGAACCGAGGATAGTGGTGCCGACAGCGTCCAGCGAGCCCGCTCAAACGGCGGAGCCATCTACCACGCCCGCCCAGGCGCGTGCTCCGTCATCCACACCAGACGATGGTCCACCATCCACCAAACCCAGCCTTCCTGCTGCTGCCGCTCAACCCCCGGTGCCATCTCGGGAGACTCACTCCGCCACAAAGAAGCGCCGTCGTGAACCCGCCTCAGACACTGTCGGACCGGCAGCAACGTCTGAACATGTACAAGCGACTGCTGCCCCCGCAGAGCGTGATGTGACGGATGGTGCGCCGGCGCGTAAAAAGAAGAAGAAAAAGAAGGAAGGGGTCGCTCAAAAATAGGGTTTCGATCATCGACGTCGTACACGTTGTCACGTCGTTGTCGGAATGTCGCATTTCCACAATATTTCTTTCTGGGAGTACAAGTGGACGCGGTGGTCGCAATCTTCACAGAAGTACTGTATTCCGTACTAATCATTCAAGGATCGAACCAGTGTGGTGCACAGTGCTTCCGGTCGAAGTACGCGCACGAGGTCTCCTGCACGAATGCGAATACAATAAACACGAGGGATGCACGTCCCGGGTATCGATGCAGCGTGCTCGCCCTCGGGGACAGTACTAGTACTATGTACTACTAGTTGCTCCCAAGTACTACCTACAAACGACGTGAACAACTACAAGGCGGGCGATATCGATAGGGTCAATAGTCAAAGAAAGACATTGCATATGAGGTAACATATATATGTGAAGTGGGTGCGGAGAAGAAAGAAAAGGTGCTTGTGCTACAACGAGGGTCAGTGGGGTGGGTACGCAGGGGCATAGTGGACAGAGGGACAGAGGGACAGAACAAAGAGGATACAGGCAAGGCAAGGCAAGGCAAAGGAAATCTCGGAGACCATGGCGTGGAACACTAATCGACATCGGGGACAGCGATCACCCTCGCACACCGTCACGACCACGTGCATCCCACACGGCGCTCACTCACCATACAACCGCCGCGGCGAGTCGCTGCCCGACAATCCCGTCTGCCTGGCCTCCATCGCGCTCACAGATCTCGGTGAACCAGACTGTCTCTCCCTCCCAAACCCGCTCGGAAGCCCTACCCCCACCCCACCCGATCCACTCTGCCGACTACTCGGCCGTGAGCCAGGCGCCGAGTCCGCGCCCCTCACGACCCCACTCGCAGACCCAGACCCAGCCCCCACACTATCCCGCCGCCGGCCGCTCCCACTCCCCAGTCCCTCGAGCGACGCCAAAAACACCTCGTGCATATGTCTCAGCTTCTCGTCCACCTCTGCCTCACGCGTCAACATGGGTCCCATCGTCGATGACCGGTTCGACGCATCGTCGCTCGTCCCCTCCGACACATGCCGTGGGTGCTCGCCCGCGACCAAGCCTAATCCGAGCGCCGCGCCACCTCCACCGGATCCCGACGCAGACACAGACATGGGCCTAGAAGGGGCCGAGTCAAAAGATGCCGGGGTGCCACGTCGGCCGGGACTCGCCGCTGAACCAGCTCCAGGCACGCCGCTCGATAAGACGTCAGGCGGCGCAGATAACGGCTGCCTCGCAGCGACCGACGCAAGCGGCTTTCGCGCGTCGATTTCTTGGACGAAAATCGAAATATCGTCGTCGTCGGTGGTTGGACCCAAAAAGGCAGGCGTGTTGCGGCCGCCGCCTGGGCCGCTTCCCCCAGAGCGCTCGCCGTCTTTGCGTTCCACGCCTGCGGTGCTGCCTGGGCTTCCATCGCTCGTGGCACCTCCAGATGTGGCGTATCGGTGTCCAAAGCTGCTCGAGTATCGCTTACGAGAGGGTAGACGTGGTGAGGTGTCCTCGCCTTCCGCGGAGGCCAGCGAACGGCGATCGCCTAGACTACTTGACGCAGCGAATGGTGGAGAAGGTCTGTTCACGCCGATTGGAGAGGGTGGCACACGAGACGAATTGGGTGACGTCTGCGTTGGGCGAGCCGGTAGACTGGGCAGGGCAACGCCACTCGCGAGCGGAGAAGGTTGGCGCTGGGAAGGTGAAGGAGAATGGATAGAAGGCGAGCCCGAGGAAAGCGTCGAAGACTTGAACGGATGGACTGGATTGATATTCGGTCTGCGAATAGGCAGCGCGCCTGGGGCAGAAGGAAGGTCCTAAAATAGATATTAGTGGAAAGGGGCTTCGCCAGAAAACAGATGGCGCCTACAAGGCTGCTCCTTGCTGTAGTGCTGGTGCTCTCCTTGCGGATCCTGGCAGCGACACCCGTTGTGGGTGCCCCGTCTTCCTTGGACCACGCTGTACTCCCTTCGGGACGCGACGAAGTGACGGACAAGGCAGAAGTTGACCCAGCAGTGGTCATGTTAGTCGATGTCCGGCTCATCGGGAGCGCCGCACTCCGAGGGCTTTGGCTGCCAGGCAACGAATTCGTGCGAGAGTGGACAGGAGGCAACACAAACTGACCAGCAATGGACGAGGGAGGCGACTTTGGAAGGGAAGTACGCAGACTGCCTGGTAGACCCGACATGGAATCGCGCTGCTGGTTCTTTACCAATGTTGGCGTAAAGTCCGGACCTTCGTCCAAGGACAGGAAGCGGGACGAGAGCAAGGATTCGAGTTCATCAAGCTGGAAGTTGGGTGATGTGAGGTACTTGGCAGCGAGAGTGAGGGTGCCCATCGGATGGGGGATGGACGGGAATGTGTGTGTTTCGTAAGAGAGAGGGGGTGTATTTGGCGCAGGGGGTGCGTCTGCACAGAGTAAATGAAATTTAGGGACGCAAAGGCGGACATAAGCACCTCGTGGGTTCTAGGGTTAGATGACGGAACGTGGGACTTACCGAAATCAAGCATGTCGGTAGGATAGTCTTCCAAAGATTTGATCCGGAGCTGAATGGTCAGGTTTCCATTGCGATAAGGAGTGCTCATCCGACGTCGTAGCTTCTTGAAGAGCTTCCAAGAGGGAAGGATGCGGAGAAGACTGAATATACTGCGAAAGAGGGGTATGCCATGTTTATAGACAGTAGAAGGAGCGACATCGTCTGGCCCGACGCTGTGTTGGGGAGGTGTGTGGGTAGGAGAAAAATTAAGGAGCCAGTTCTCGAGAAGGATATGTTGTGGGGTGGGATCCATACGGACGCGCGACGAGTCAGGAGCAAGATAGACGAGAGCTTGGTTGTTGGTCAATTCGGGGACGGATAGCAAGACCTGGAGTTCGAAGGGCGGTGGAGAGGGAGAGGAGGAGACGGCGCGATAAATTCTGAGATGGTCCTTGAAGATGTCAGAGTCTGGCGTCTCGAGATTGAACTAGTTACGAGTAAGCAAAGTTCGGAGAGACACGGGGAAGCAGACGCACCCATTTGTCGACTTTTCCCTGGGACCGCGGCTCGACGGTGGTTCTGGCATTGCCCACGACGAGACAGAGCTTTGTGTAGAACCTGTGAGCGATCTGGTCGGCCTTCTGGATGTCATTGGACATGGCGACGAGGAGGGTAGTGGTCGATTAGAACAGAGACGGCATTAGAGTAGGACAATCTACTTGGACAAGAAGAGCAGAAAAGGAGGTAAACCAAACATCAGCACTGCGCTGCGGTAAAGTGACCTGAGAAAGGCCACCAAACCTATGATGATGACGTAAGCAATACCTCAATCCCAGAGCTTCCCAGAGCCAGCGGTGCCACGGCAAGTCAGTCTGGACTTTCGGTGAGTCATTTCGCGCAATTTGGAAGTAAAACAGCACCTTGCGACTCGGAGGAACCCCGCGATTCCAGTCGACTCCCAGCATGGCCGATCCCTGACTACTTTCCGACCTCGGTTGCTGGTTCTCAACCAATCAAAGGAAGCTCATCATGGCACAATGTGTACGCCATGAAAAGAAGCTTCCGAAGCTCTCAATAACTGTAGGGGTGTTTATTACGAAAAGAAGTACCACTCGAATCGCCGCCAGTACTACTTGTTAAACTTAGCACCCACATGGGTGATCAATATCCTGTTCTGGCACGGCAACGCAAAGCCCAGGCCTCGTGTGCACCCCACAACAAATATCGCTCTATTCCGCCATAGCTTTGCGCCAGCACACTTCCGGTGTGTTTGGTACGTCTCCGTGTATTCTTCGCAAACGAAAATGACTTGACGCTGTTGCGCCGTTGTATTAAAAGTCAAATGTGGGTATGAATATGCTCCAACGATCCCCGTCATGTGAATTTCCTCGTTCATATCCGGTTGGAGCTCTGATCATCATCAGGCTGCGGCCAGTGACTTGCACCACCATAATCCCCATGGTCCCGGTCCCGACTGTTCAGGGTTCTATTATTCAGTCCAGCCTTCGTACCTTGCCTGTCGCACGCGACCTCATTCGTATGACAAGTGTTTTGCCTCGTCGCTGTCGACTCCGTCCCTGTACTCATAGTCGTGAGTGCGTAGAGTGTTCATATCTAATGTAGCCCTGGTAGATATGAATCAGATGGTGTGAACCTTCGCCGCATCAATTTCTCGATCGGTCACTTGCGATGCTTGGAGCCGGCGTAGGGGAGAATCCCGTCAAAGGCGTTTACCGATGAAGCCCCGGTATTAGCCACTCGATGGGAATTCGCTCATGAGTCGGAAGTCTAGAATCGCCATTATTATTTCATGGGCAAAGTCCGCACTGGAACCTGTATTCTGGCGGTTCCACGTTTGGATATCGTGGCCCTTTCAGAGGCGCAGTACTTCCTGCTGTGTTATTGTTCTCGTTAGACAGGCATACAGCACTGATAGTAGGCTGTGCAAAACGCCACAGCCTCTATTCAGACGCCTGTGTCGGCGCCTTGCAGCTTTCCACTTTAGGCATGCATCGTGGTTCAAGTTCTATTGAGCCTTGAGGGGATAATTGCCGATTTAGCTCGTCACAGCTGTTACGTGCGTCTACCTCTTGAACACCCTGAAAAATGCCTACACAGCACCAGGTGACATAGAAGACATCATTGCCCTCGCCTTCGGGTCCGATGGGTCCCAGTTGTCCATATATGTCAAGTCCTCGCTATCCCGGCGATTCTGGTCACGGACGACGGGGATTTCATGTACGTTGCCATCCGTTGTTGTCATGGACTCGTGGATTTTACACGACTTTTACACAATACGCCTGACCGTATAGTCGAGGGTTTGAACTCTATGGCCCCACTTGTTTGTGACCGGCACCGGCTAACCCATAAGCCCCACCCCGAACAAAGTTGACTGTGACATCTCGCCAAGGTGAGAACATCGGTGGTTTCCTCGTACTCCCTTGGATAGGTCATTCATACAGCATGTTCATGACACGAGTCGCCGATTCGATATTAGGACGTCGGCACACTCTAGATAGCGCGCCTTATCACAGCGCTTCTTAAGTGATCGATGTTGGTGAGCCTGCAACATATTCCGAGTCTACATACATGCCATGTCTCAACCGATGATCACCTTGTACGACGTGCCCTCCCACATTCCACAGCCTTGGGCACCCAACATCTGGCGTATAAGGTCTGCCCATGTTTATTCTCCCATGATTCGCAATCTGTTCACTATTATTTTCAGACTAATCTTGAACTACAAACGCCTCCCTTACCGTACCTGCTGGGTCGAGTTCCCAGATGTCGAGCAAACCCTGCGTGCCATCAACGCTCCACCTACCTCCATCCGCCCCGACGGCCGACCTGTCTACACCCTCCCCGCGATCCTCGACCCCATCCACGTTTCTAGCGGCACGTACCTCGATCCATCCAGCTCGCTTTCTCGACCCCACCCCATCGTACTCACGCACGCAAACACGATCGCAGAGTACCTCGAACACACATACCCCGCGCGTCCGGTCGTCCCAGAGGGCACACGCGCCCTCCAAACGCTCTTCGTGCACTACATCGCTGACGTCTTCGTACAGCCCCTCTTACCGATCATGGTACCCCTGAGTCACCAACGGTTGCCCCCGCACGTGCAGGACCATTTCCGCGTCAGCGTCGCCGATCAGAGAGACGACTACGGCACGGCAGGGGCGCAGCATGCGCAGAAGCGGGAGGAACAGTGGGCGGCGGTACAGGCGCAGTTCACGTTCCTGGCTGGCATTCTGGAGAAGAACGCGGGGGATGGGGATGGGGACGTCGTCATGGGTCACGAGCTCACGTACGCCGACTTTGCGGTGTGTGCTGTCTTGCTTTGGATCGAAAAGGTCGCGCCGCACGAGGGGTGGGCGAGGGTACGAGATTGGGACGGGGGACGGTGGTGGAGGCTGTGGGAGAGATGCAAGGCGTATATGGACGTGTTTTGATGCCCGGTATGCTGACGCCCAAGGAATGTCGTGGACAGAGGAGGAAGATGCATTCCTGATCTCCAAAAATGTATTCTGCTGGTCACCGTGCTGTGTGTTTTGCTTTCTAGTCGTGCATGCCGGTGGTAGGGTACAGAGTTATAGCCAATGCCTTGTATAGAGGATCGATGAATGATAGATTTTGATCTCTCGGAGTCGGAAAGCAAAGCTAGCCGGTGAGGCGCCCGGGCCTCCTGGCCTCCGTTGACGGAGAGTGGGAATATCATTTGAGTCACAATAAGCTTTTTCATGTTCGAACTATCCTAGATCAATCGCGGGCATCTATTAGTACAAAACGGTGGTTTGAAGCGGGGGAACGAGCGCTTCCAACTCCTCAGTCTCCCTACGCGATTGTACATTATTAGAAGATCTACAGGAGAGTCGCTTTCCAGAGTCCCCCATGTTTATACCGGTCACCTGAGGCATTCACTGCAAACACTGCAGGGGCTGGAGATTGCCGGAAAACATGATGACGCTGGTGCCTTGTTGTCTCGTAATGACAGGAGTGAACTGCAGACTCGGAGCAAGGTTCGTTCAAGACCGAGCGATGGGAAGTGGCGCACGCGGTGGCACTTCTTGCTTTCATTTGCCCCACTCTTCCCGGACTCTCGCTGGCATTCCTAACCATCCTGGTCGTCTTCCCTATCGGTCGGTCTCCTTCTCCTCGCTTTCTGTTCTAATGGGCCCGCTCCGAGTCGATGGGACCCTGGTATGTTTCCAACCGAGTTACAGCTCGCCGACGGCCCAAGACACTTCACTTAGTGGAACATGACAGCGCTTTGCGCTCGTCCTCATTCCTTCACTGTCACCCATCTCACATACACGAGCGACGCCCAAAAATTGGTGACCCTTGACCAGCCTTGACTAGACCAAATGAAATATGACGTCCTGACACTCGAATGCTGCGGGCGAGTTGAAGGCGTACAACACGACGGACGTCGTGCTTCGTGGGATGTTATTTTACGTCATCGTAAACTTTAAAGTACATTTTGTAATGTGCTATACCAAGGTCTAAGAGGTCGCAGTCAAGTTCTTAAATGCCGAAATACACTAGGAAGGCAACGCATCCCGTACGAGATAAATCGTACCGACAAAAAACACGCAAGAAGTCAAACCAAGCGCGAGGGCACCAATCCAACCACTCTTGGCTAATTCAATATCTGTCTGAGTGGGGGAAATGACGTTAAATGCGCCAGATAAACCCCAATAGAAAACGCTCGAATCACAGTAACAATTATGGTATACGCCTGCGTATTGGAAAAACGAATTGGCAACGATTCCAATCGCATTGACGACGGCGAGTGATTTCCCTATCCAACGTAGCCAATCCGCAACAAGATGTATCCGCCCTGCACGGGGTGCGATTGTGGCAATACTCGCGCGTTCGTCAGTGTTGAGCGAGATCTCCACCTGTGCGTTAGGGGGTTGAAGCTCTGCCAATGGTATAGCGACATCGCCCGGACCCCTGACACACCGTTGCTTTCTAAATCAGGGACGTCGACCAGATGATGTGCGTAGTATCCGAGTACGCTGGATGAAAGGAGCAAAATCCACACCAAGATGGATAGCATCCCATATATCAGGTACGCGAGAGAACGGCATCCAAGTCCCTAGGATGACAATATTGAATCAGCGGATCGTCTCTCCGTAGGAAACCACTTACGATTGTTGGCGTGAACCAGGCTGCGAGAAAGGCTGCAAATATTGTCCCCAATTGCAGCTGGAGAGCCATGAAGGATGCCACGACCATGTTAAAGAACACGCCTCGGGGCCAGAGAATATTGACTCGGTGATGATCAGGGAGGCAGTAATCAATGATCTGTTCGCAGTTCCCTAGTCGGCTCTCTCGTGGTACATCGTTGCGTACATTCCTAGGAATGGGTTCGCCGTCGACTCCAAAACAATGGCTTGACTTTCGCCAAGCTGCGCGGTAGAATAGGGAGGCTACGTAGACGTTTCGAGACCACGATAACGTTCTTGCATAGTTGAATACCGGAGGAATTCGCGCCTCGTCTGGGGAAGTGATGTTTCTGTAGTACAACTTCCAATCTGGACTGGTACTGATGGTCAAACCGAAATTGGAGGTGACATGGGTAGGAGCTGCATGGGGGTCATGGGGGTCTGCTACGAACACCTGTCTGTTGGCCTTCTGATACGCGTGGTGCACGCGATCGTAGTCGCATTTAGGTGAAAGAACCAGCCAGCCCACAACAATCGGTAGCAGCCAAAGCCACGCCGAACCACTTCCCGGCCCATTTGAGTAGAAGCTGTCCGGCACATTAGAGAACAAATTGGCAACGGTGAGCAGATAAGCAAGGACTACCCAGGCGATTGATGTTGCGGATGCGATTGACCATGTGTGTGAGTAATCAAGTTCCGCAGCGAGCGTGGTCCACCATTCGTCATTATCTGGATGAACGACAAGCGACTCGAATCGACCAGATGTCCCAGGGTGGACGCGTAAAGGAACCTGCTGAAGAGTGCTCAAAACCCGGACCACAGATTTGCGAACTGCGGCACTGGGATATTCAACCCCTGAAAAAAGCTGGTCGTTGACCCATCGTGCGTTCAGGAGGGTCAAAAACAGCGAGTATCCAGCAAGGGTTGGTGATCCGAGTGTCAAGATCACAGACATGAGATTCTCCATCCTGCGACGAGAACCAAAAGGGAGCTGTGAAAGCAGAGCGAGATATGGCAGAAGCCATTGGGAATACTCCTGTGAAAATACGGACCAGCTGAAAGGCTCCTGGCCTGTTCCACAATACGCGGAACAACCAGCGTACGAAAGGGCAGTGGCGTCGTCCGTGGTTAAGATGGCGTGGCCTCCGCTCGTACGGAGCAACGAAAATGCGGTCGTGTTCGACATGTTCATGGAAATGCAAGCCTGACCGCTTGCATTATTGGCGCAGCTGGTCACATCTGCGAAACATTGCGAGAAATTAACTGCGGCCGAACTGGCTGGGTAAAATATTAACGCGAGTAGGAGAAGTAAGAGATAGGCTACAAATCATAGATCAGATAGCAGTAATGTGGAGAAGAGAAATATTGCCTTTCAAGTGGTATAATGGTGACATGTGAGGGCGTGATGGGTTGTCAACCGTAGATGGCCCCTTCACACTGGCATATAAGTTTTTTTGTTGTTGTGGGGCTGAATTGCATGCAGGGCATGCTCCCCTGTCTGCCAATGCTATTTGCCAGTACCGCCAAGCATTAATGGTTACCCGCCAGGGCCGCCACAAAATGCTGTAGGGAATTATTGCCATCACGAGGTTGATAGCGTTGCATGGCGGTAGTCCCTAAATAATACCAAATAGATAGCGACTGGCCATATCACAACCAACATTAAGGGGAAGTTTACGTCTAACCTGCTTATCACTCGCATTCCACTTATTGCAGCTATGACAATACCCTGCTCTTGGTCCCGTACGAGAGTCTTTCTACCAACCGATAAGCATGCGAATACGAAGGTAGTTTGATCCGCGAGCTCGTGTGTTGGCACTTGATGAGAAGCACGTTTAGGCTTTAGCCACCTGGCTGTCGACTTCCAGACTAAACGGATGTATCCGAGTCCTGTGGGACCTGTCAAGGGACATCGTAACGCCATCACAAGAAGTGTGATTGATTGAACCATGAGCGAAGAAGGGTGGACACTGTGACCCAGGTCACCCTGCCGCTCGTAGATTATAAACGTAATACGTTCCATAGGTACTGCCCACCATTGACACCGACCGGATCCGAGTCCAAGCCTTGCCAGGGCACGTCACAAAGAATTACGCATTCGGCCACAACTTCCGCGCTACAGATGCACATAAATTACTGATCGCGTTCCGCGTTCCGTGTCCCTCGTACCTCGGTGCACATTGCGCGCACCGTGTTCTCCATACAATTGCACGAATGTATATTTGCGTATGACGAGTGTGTTCCCGCCTATCATGAACAATTTGTTCAACCACGAGTCACGATGATTGAAGAGTGAGTGCAGAACAAGTATTGTGGATTGTCATGATGGTTAAAAGAGTGTACCGGGCACTGACAAGAGAAAGTAATATGATACCCGTCTTCCCAAGGATTGATCATCTGAGGGCTCTCGGGATCATCTGGAGAGGCTCGATTGCGGATATAGATGTCGGCCTCTGGGAGCGATATAAATGATGGCGGCAGCGAGATTTGGCTCGGCCTGGGAGGATGAGTGGTGCTGCTCTGCTCACCTCCCGCTGGACCAACGCAAGGGCCATGGTGGCTGTAATTAGCCAATCACCTACGTCTGGTTCGGTTGCTGCAGGATCTTCTGCGATGCCTTCCAGAAGTGGAAACACACCGTTGCCAGTGGTTATCACGTCGTGATGGCAAATGAGCTGGAGAGGATGGCGTGTTCCTGAGCCGAAACTCGAAGCGCGTGTCGATATATCCTCGAGATTGTATGATGAGCAAGCAGAGAATTCGCCAGGTATCCAGTAAGTTATGGAAAAGGTGGAAAGCGAGGTGGAGTCCGCCATTGGCGCCAGTGAACCGGCTGTGCCGACACACCCGCCCGTCGTCAGCTCAAGCGCCATAAACCCACCACCTTATGCAAGTAAATTGGTGGCCACGAGCAAACTTCAAAGTTATGCGCACCGTCATATACGAGGCAGTGGCATCCATCGCCACCCAAACCCATCCACGGCATGATCCCTGACACGCCGTCCTCTTCAATCCAGATTCCGAAGAGCATAACTTCCACATCTTCACCTTGCCGACAAGACCCAATACCGCGCTCGCCCCCCACCATTTCCTTTCGAACAAGCATGCTCGTCTCTTTCCCTGTCCGTCCGTCGAGCGTTTGCGCTCGTCTCGCACCCCTGCCATCTCATTCCCGCTCCCTCGCGCTCGTTCTTCTCTGCGCCTCCTATCCTTGCTGTGTCGTTCAACCCCCCAGCTCAACTCCTTCCTGACCGTGCGCTTGTTCCCCTCGTTCGTGCATCTTCGAGCCCCTGCGCTTATCTCCCACGCTTGTCACTTCGTTCGCATCGCCTGCCCATGCCGCCAACACATCCCTTGCGACTCACACGTGTCTCCATTGCCTCCATTGCCTCCCCTACGCCTCCAACACATTCACCATGCCTCTGACGCCTATGTTGCCAACACGTCCCCTGCGGCTCAAACACGTCCCCATCGCCTCCATCGCCTACCCTACGCCTCAATCACATCCACCACGCCTCAAACACATTCCCGACGCCTCCGACACATCTC
This sequence comes from Imleria badia, assembly GCA_015039435.1. NCBI lineage: Eukaryota > Fungi > Basidiomycota > Agaricomycetes > Boletales > Boletaceae > Imleria > Imleria badia. The sequence goes on from MU131124.1 coordinate 19,514, forward strand.
CCACACCTCCAACGTATTCTCCATGCCTCCAACACTTTCCGTACAGCTCAAACGCGTCCCCGTCGCCTCAAACGTGTCCCAAACGCCTCCAACTCGTCCTCAACACCTCAAGTGCACACCGCACTCGCCTCTCAGTCTTGCTGCGTTCGCTCCGTTCCCTGTACAAAGACAAGACTGAGATCACGGAGGGAATGTGGCTCGACCGCAGGTTCATCAGTCCCTACTTTATTATGGACGTCAAGACACAAGAGGTCGCGTTTTAGAAGTCGCTCATTTGTTGAGCGAGAAGCAGATTTCGGTCTTGCAAGACATTCTTCCATCATAGGATGTGATCTGCGCAGTAGTGTCGCAGGCTCTGGTGATTATCGCCGAGAACGTTGACGGTAAGGCATTGGCGGCTTGCATTCTCAACAAGCTTCGTGGTCAGCCCCAGGTTGCGGCCATCAAGGCACCTGGCTTTGGTGACAACCGCAAGTTGATTCTCGGTGGCCTCACCATTCTCACGGGTGGTACTGTCTTTACGGACGAGCTCGACATTAAACTCAAACAGGCTACGCCTGATCCCCTCAGGTCTACTGGCTCCATCACTATCACTAAGGAGAACGCAATCAACGGCGAGGGTTCCAAGGATGGCATTCAGGTGCGTTGTGAACAAATTTGTGCACTTCTCGCTGACCCCTCGACAAGCAACTTTGACGAGACCAAGTTGCAGGAGCGGTCGGCCCTTCCGCACTGTATATCACTCCCACCACCACCCCCGACACGGCATCAGAGTCATATACACCGTCGACGTCCCCGGTGTCATCGGCGTCTCCGCCTACCCCACCCGGATCAAGGGCTACACTGCCAAGATCGTGCCGGCATTGTCACCCGGTCTGCATGGGCCATTACTGACATTCACTCAAAAAGCAAGTTGAGCGGTAGTGTTGCAGTCATCAAGGTTGATGAAGGTCGGTGAGAAGAAGGATCGCTATGACGATGCGCTCAACACAACGCGTGTCACTGTCGAGGAGGGTATCTGTTCTGATCTTCGCCACACACAGGTCGACACATGCACACGCAGGTCACCTAAGGGATCCGGTCGTATTCAACATTCGAATTGTGTGCTGCATGTGCACTCAACCCATTGTGCATTGAGTGGCCCGGGCGCCAGTGCATGTACCCATCCCCGTCCTTCGGTATGGCCTCGGTGCACATTGCGCGCACCGCGTTCTTGCCAGTATCTTGCTCACCCATTACGTGACTTCAAATTTTTTGCCACTGACAAGCCTTTCGCAAACTGCTGTAATGCCTTTTCTCCAGTGCCATAACAGCCTAGCATCAGCAAATCGCAACGGCTGTGACGCACTATACCGTCTGCCAGTGAATAGTTTTGTGCAGATACTTTCTCTTTTTTTTCAACCAATTTCGCACATGTAGTAGCATTAAAATATATCACATTGATCTATCTAATACAGTAAACTAGTTGGTATTAGCGGCCAGTCGAGGGGCAAGATGAGCTGCGCTCGGGAACGCGGACATTGCGCGGACAGCAATTTACGTGCATTTGTGACGCCATAGAGTGGTGCCGTCACTCAGACTGCCATGTCCCAAGCCATGTTACTTCTACTGACTGGGATAACCGCTGGTGAAATTACAAGGAATGATTAGTCCTTGCATTGCGTAGATTGAACAGTCTTCGTAATGCAAGGATTACCCAATCGAGACGAAGGCACGTGCACCAAAAAATGTCGCAGCGCCACTCCCGAAACATTTCCATTTTTGGATATCTAATCAGGAGATGGTTTTCCTCATTTCCTGCTACATACCATGCTTTCCTGCCTTCCGGTCTTATCCAATTAACTTAGGATAACAGTATATAGTATATTAGAACATTATTTAC
>MU131125.1:0-21661 GCA_015039435.1 Imleria badia
CTGAAGAATGTGAGCACATATGCATAGAAAGGATAGGTAGTTGTACCTTTATATATTTATTCCAAATGTCCTGTGTCATGGCAATAATTCCAGCACCATCTTGCTCACTATATGTAAAGCCCGAGGCCCCGGTCTTGAGATCAACAACAGCCTTGTGAGCAGCCTTGAGCTAGGTTCCAATCAGTATGGGATCTATCCTGATAAGATAGATAGCGCCAAATTACTCACACTCTTGAATTTGCGCTCACACGAATCATACGTCTTTTCAACCTCTACACCACTGTTGGAGATAGAATATTTGGATGTCAGGTAGCTTGATGGCGCTGTAAATGTAGTCTTCTTGAAGTTGCCGTTGGCAATGCTGGGGAGCTCACTGTAGAGGAAGTTCAAAAGCACTTCTTCCTGTTCCTCTGTCCAGATGGCAGACTTTTTGCAACTCTTCTTGGGCTTACTAGCCATACAATCAAAGTCCAGTGGATTGATTATCCCCTTTGAGCATAATGAGCGGGTCAATGAGGATGAGGATGTCAACAACATTGCTGAATGGTGAGCAGTGGGAGAAAGGGAATCATTCAAGTTGGCAGAGTGTGAAGCTAGTGCTAGGCCGGCAGAGCCTGCTCAGGTACATATATCACATGTAGGTACATCGTGCCTGAGGTTGAAGCTCAGCTTTCACCAGTTTTCGCAGTCTGAACAAGGTCTTACTTCTCATCCAGGAGGACAAGTCACATATAAAGCTCCAGGGTCCAGAGCCACAACTCGTGGCAGAGGCCATTGCAGCGTTCCAGACAAACAATAGGAAGAGAAAGGACAAGCTCTTCCTCGACCCATTGGAAGAACAGGTCTTTGCAGGAATTACAATGTCTGGCACGTTCCATCGGTTCTATAAAATTAGAGTCACTGCCGAATTGGATCGCTGCGTCCGATACGGAACATATCCAACCACGGACCGTGTACAGCCACACACCTCGCGTATCGAGACGCCGCAGCGATGGGATGAGACCACTTGATAATCGAGAACTTATCCTTCGATGTTATGAAGCGTTCAGGCAGTTTGTTCTCCCGGAACAAGGTTTGCTCCTTACACTCTTGGATTGTGTTTTGTCACCAATTGTTGGTTGCGGTAGGCGATGCGGGCGAGCAGCACTGAGGGTCTTGCCTATTTCTTATGGTGGGTGAGATCGTGACGCTGAGGGAAGAACAACGTGCTAGACGAGAGGCAAATGGGGGCACGAAGCAGGACAAGATCACAGGACACTAAGGGTGTAGTCTTGTGTTCGGGATTTCAAGTTGGCAGCGGCGCAAATGCTCCCACCGTTATCGTGCATCCTGACATTGTACCAAATTCATCGTCATCGTCATCGTACTTTATCTACATACACGGACCTGTATGTTTCGTGATGGTAGCATTTAGAACTTCCCGTCTCTTCCCTCACTCTCACTCTCCCCATCCCAACCCTCGAGTGTGTTATTTGCCTCCTCGCACAATATCTCATACGCCCGGATGATATCCGCCTCCTCGGTGCGCTCCGCCCCAACAGCGCAGCGAACAGAAATCATCCCATTCAGATCTGTTTGTGTAAATGCGACGTCGTCCCGAGCAGACAAGCGTGTGTAGAACGCGCGGTTAAGTGCATTGAGCTGTTCTGGTCTAATGGACCGTGTCGGGGGTTCAAGTCGGAACACACTCAGGGAAAGACAGGGTGGCGTGACGAGACGAAAGTGAGCGGACTGCTTGATAAGCAAGACAAAGGTGTCGTTACGTTGAATTGTCTGCATGGGCACACGCGTAATGTAGGATCAGAGGTGGCAGAGGAATCGAGAGATGCACGGGTGAGCCGATGAGGATGAAGAGAAGAGAGCAGACTCACCTGGCGGATATACCGTTGGAAACCTTGCACGCCGTAAGACCTCAGGACGAACCACAACTTAAGGGCACGGAACCGTCTTCCAAGGCCCAAGTGCCAGTTGCGGTAGTCGATCACGGTACCTGATCATCAAGGACGGATAACGAAGACGTAGCGGATCGAGACCGTCGCGAGGGGTACGATCCCAGAAGTGCGAACGTACCTGCATCGCCGTGTTTCGATCTTAAAAACTCTGGCGTCACACCTAACGCATCCGTCAGGTTTTTACGTTCCCGTACCCATAGCGTAGAACAGTCAAAGGTGACCAGCCCCCACTGTGGGATGTCGTTTTAGGGGACTAGAATAGGCACAAAACAGGAGAAATGACATGCCTTGTGAAAGTTTGTGCACACAGAGTCTGCGTACTTGTTGATGTCTTTGAGTAAGCAGAGATCCCTGTATTCTGGACACGCCATGGCTACTCCGGCCCATGCGGCGTCTACATGGAGCCATAAAGAAGGCGTAGCAGTAACTACCCCCCCAGAATCTCTCAGGGTCAATACTTTCTCTTCAACAGGCCGACAACTTACCGATATCGCCGAGTTCTTCGAGATGATCAATAGCACCTGAGGAGGTGGTACCAACCGTGGCAACTATAAGAATGCGCTCGTCAGGAATCTCCCAAGACAGTCCGCATGAGACAGCGCGTACTAAGAATGAACGGATACACGCCAGCTGTGGCGTCTTCTTCAAGCGCATGCTTAAGGGTTGCACCACGAAGGGCGTAGTTGTCCTCGGCCGTGACCTCGAGTGCCCGCACGTTCACACCTAATATTAGCCCTGCCTTTTTCCCTAACGAGTGGGTTTGGGTTGTCGTGTACAGCACCTGTTTATCGGCGGGTACCTCGGGGTGCTGTCGCACAAACCGAGATCGTGCGGCGACGGTGGCGACGAGCGCCGAATCGGATGCGGTTGTCTATTTACACACGCGATGGCAGGTGAGATTGAAAAGAAACGTGAAAGAAAGAACGTCGACGTCTACCTGGATGACACCTCCTCCAATACCGGAAGAGTTATAAAACGCGACATCGAGACCAAACATCTCAGCCGCCCAATCCATGACCACTGCTTCGAGCTCCGTGCATGCTGGGCTAGCGGACCACTTCCAGCCATTTTCAATTGGACACCGATATCGATTCAAGATGAGGAAGAGGGTAAGATACAGCGTGAGCACGAACGAACTTGGACGACAAAAGAGAATGGAAGATGAGACTCACATTGAACCCGGGGTTGGGTCCGATACCGTTTGCGTAGAGGTCTCCCAGGATGGCTTCAAAGGTGCTGGCGGTGGGAAAGTAGGCAAAGAAGCGTGGATGTTGCCAGTGCATCAGACCTTTATTTCAATTTTTTCCACGGGAGTGTCCCAGTGGTCGAGTTTGTGTGGCGAGGAGCTGCGTAGTATACGTACCAGGGACGATGAGCTTGTGATAGTCTTGTGTGATTTTCTCAAAGGCCTCGCCTGTCTGGGGTGCTGTCGCTGTGAGAATTATCCTGAGGTTTAGGATGCAAATGGGCATGCGATATCGACAGAGGCGTACATGGGAGAGCTCGTCTGAGATAACCAGGCTCTACCTGTGGTGCAACAGGCTTGTTGCGAAGGGAATAATAGTAGTCACATATGTGATCTATCGCCTGATAACCTGCACGGCGGAACCTTTATGTCTAGGTCAGCAACTGCGCGGAAAAGCATACCCGCATGCAATGATCAAATGAAAAAGTTAACTCACTGTTCAATGTCCATACTTGCAAAGCGCGAAAAATGAAAGCTTGACTGTAGGAAACGAGATGTCCTGTGTCTCTTCGATTGTCTGAGTGTCTTGGCTACCCTCTTGTCTTTCCAAAGTCAAGAAGTCGACGTTGGTGGGAAGGGACTTGGAAAGGAGTACACGCGAAGCGCATGGTCTTGTTTATCACTGAGTTATCAATGCTGCCAAAAAAAACATCCGAGCTGAGTTTGGCTGTTCCGGGCCGCCGGGCCGACTCCGACTTTAGTGGGTACCACTAGTACGAACGTTCTGATGAGTTCATCAAAGAGTCGATGGCGTTCCTCCTCGTTGCTTGTAAGTTAGTACGAATGGTCCACGACCCATTCGCTGTCTCGGATTTCTACGCTACTTTGAAGAGCTCGTCTGGCGAGTCTCACACGGCGACAAATGACACGTACGTATTCATGGTGGGGTTTCGACAATCGGCATTCCGGAGATTGGACCTCAAGTGGATAAGTAGCTAGTGGTTTCAAATGTAACTTGATAGGAAATTCAAGACAGAGAAGAACGGCTCAGTATCGTCCTCCGAGTATGGCTCAAGTTACAATGCGCCATAGTGGTAGGGGATCAGTGCGACACGATCACATGCTTGATTCTGTGCTTGAGGAGCTCGAGGATATACCCATTGTTCCTTGTTTTAGGCACATACTAGAGGACCCTCCAAGCTGGAGCAGCAGGTTGTTCGCCCTACAGCTTACAGGATATCATAGGAGGATCGATCTTTATTGCCAGCGAGTTGACTCACCCTGTTCGGAATGTCTCGAGTCCGACGAGATCTGCGTTGGTGACCGCAGCCTAGGATCAGCTCGGAGTCGGATCAGCTCGGAGTCGGATCAGGAGAGTCCCGGACTCCCGGTAGTGGATGTTACACTTCATTTCGATTTGCCTGATTTCTGCCAATCGGAGCAGGTATGTAGTACCATGATGTCCGCGGGTTTAGCTCAGAGCTGTGACGATATCATAAAAAATATATAGTTAACAGCGACTCTGAAATGCTTCTCTTAGAGCCATGCAGCTGGAACAGTCTGACTGAAGCGATGATTGCCTTGTAAATAACAGGTGAGCGCATGCAAGTGTTCACCGATTGGACGGGCAATGTGCGCGTAACATCAGAGATCCCGAGGGTTTGAACATGCTCTAGACTGCCTCCACAACGTTGAACCCTGATGAGGTATCATCATGACCATAATCACCTCCTGAGTCGAGGACCTTCATGGGCACCGAGCCTGATAGCTGCCGCGGGTGGAAATCAGTGGTCACGGTGGTCACGACCTCAATCTGTGACGATTCGTCAGTCACCTTGGAAAGAGCTGTGATTTCCCAAACAATACCTGTGTGCGACTTCTCGCCATGCTCTCTCCACCAGTCCCTTGTCCAAATAGAACATTATCCCGCATTGTTGAGGTGGCCTTCCACCCACCACGGGCATTTAGCGAGGAAAGAATCGTGTTTGTATATAATTTCGACAAAGTCAAGTCCCATACGTAGTTCCTGAATGAAGCAAAAAAAAGACTCAGGGGCCACATCCCCAGTCATATTACATGTAACCAGGTGCTCACCACGTCTTACCCTGGACACCGAAGGATTTAGATGTGCACCTTGCGAGGAACGCTTGCTTACCTTGAGGAATATGAATAACGTTACGTCGATCGTGGCGGACACGGCCGTAATCAAACCAGTCTGCACGGTCACTGTAGTGTGCTGGGTCACCCGAACATTTTTTTCACTTGACAAAGAACGAACTCACGCCGAATAATCCTGTTAATGACATCGTCTGTGGCAGCGAAGCCTGTGCGTTTGCGCCACTAACCAAAATTCAGGACCATACGAATTACCTGCCTATAATACTCACCAAGCTATGCACCAGCGACGCTGTGATAATGACATCCGCGACGGCCGAGGATGCTAGCCAGGTGATCACAGCACCATAATTTTGTGGGAATCGAGCATATTCCATGTGGATGAGGATGACCGAAACCATGGTTGTGAAACCTCCGACTACAGTGGAATTAAACAAAACAATCATCTATGAAATGTAGAATCTAACTTACCGAACGAGGCGAAGGCGAAGAAGCTGATGATAGCAGGCAAGATGATCGACCTACTCATGACCTTTACACGCCATGCGATGAAAAGTTGTACTGGCAGCGAGATAAGCACCTGCAGATAAGTAAATTAGTTTCAATCCGATGTACTAGATCGTTCCTTGAGACTGACTGTCATCAGGGGATCTTCGGACGACCAGTCAATGAACTCTGTCAAACAGCATTTGAGAACGCTCACTAGCCGATAACACTGGAAATTTTAGTGAGCTCAGATAAGGTTGAACAACGAGGCTGATTCTTACTTGTAGGTGCAACAGTAGCCACCCGCGGAGTAGCTATACAACCCGCTATTAGAATCACCCCCATCCACATGAAGAAAAGTGGATACCGTAGCGAATGATGAGAGGCTCGTAGACCACGCCGACGTCAAATGCCGTGTTTAAAGTCTCGCAAAATAACAAGTAAAGTACCTTGTCCGATTGAAACTCGGGTTCATGTCGAGTGATTTCCGGGTTGAATAACTTAACTCACAAATATCTTCATCCACCATTTATCGCTACCGTTTTTCCAGCACCTCAGTTTTATGAGAGACGATCTACCGGCTATTTCTTACCTTTTGAACGTCTGGAAATACATAAGAGCCTGTCGGGAATGTGAAATGATCAGCAATTGTCTCGCCCAGTTTAAACTGACTTCGTACCTGCACAAGCGTTGCCTGCGATATCTCGTTTCAGTGATATATCCAAGAACGGATGTCAATTCTCTGCTCTTACGCCGTACAGTATACAGTTCAAAAATACTCCGATAAGCATGGGTGCATAGCTAAAATGCAAGGAATAAGAGTCGATTCTAAGAAGAGTGGTCTCGCGACGTGACTCACATTAACGCATCATTCTCAGCCATGCTTGAGGGAAACTGCGGGAACACACATATACTACCACATGGTGCCGACCGGGAGTACTTATGGTATGGTTCACGTACTATGCCAACCCCGGCTGTACCTGGTTTGAGGTGCCATCGTATTTCGGTTCCTTGCGGTCAATGGCAACACGTCTCACCGAAGTGACAGCCAAGACCTGCGAACTTGCGAAGCTAGTATCACGAGTCCGAGTTTCACGGCAAAATTAGTAATTACAAAACATTCATCCGTAGCGTGACGTGACGGACCTCCTTGTTTCAGTACGCACTAATTCTGATCCACACTGTCGCCAACAATGACAACAAGGCCCATTGCAACTTCAAGAAATGCCACAATTCCACCAGTATACAATTCATCATCCACGATCCCGAACCAAATGAGCGGTTCTCTGAATGTCCCGGCCGGGGATTTGAACGCACGCAGGGTACTTGGCGCCGACGCCGCACACCGTGCCCGCGGTGCGCGGGTTTTTACGGGTAGGCTAGTGCTACCCGCATCCGCTAACTTGTTATTATACATTGCTCTTGTGTAGCTCGGATCTCTGATCGTGTTCGCAATTGAAAAACTACACAATTCGCGGGTAGTGCGGGACCGTACCATTTTGAACCCGTATCCGCTGGGTACGTTACTACGTGAGTAGGTGTTCGGTCGGGTACGCCAAACTCCCGGCGGATTTCGGAAGCTTCTTCGCCGCCATATTCTAGAAACTGGCGCTGTAGCATGACATGCTCCCGCGGTTCCGCTCTGACTTCAAAGCTTGAAGGTGCAGAACCCGCAAGGCTAGGCAGCTTGTGTGTCAACTTGACACCAGTTGCGGGTTATTTGAACCGGTGTTAGCCGACAGGGTACAGCTCTTTGTCTGCGGCACGAATGATGCAACTTCAAATAAGCAAAAGATGTATGTCACTGAAATATGTTGCTCGTCTCAGGTTCGCAGATTGATGGTAACATTCGAAACACCTTCGGGTCGGCTTGCCAACGAGATGATGGCTCGCGTTGCACGCACAGGGATCATCGTTTACGCCAAAAGGACACAGAAGGACACCCGTGATCCCGCCGATCCATCCCTCGGCGAGTATGCGTCTTTCGATGGGTCTGTGTTATCAGATGTGAACAAGTTCTCATCGTTGGTGAGCATTTGTACACATTCTGACGACATTATCAGTCGTGAATCATACATGACTCTGGCCCAATTTAGATCAGTACAGCGTGTTCGCATCAAGGCCGTTTTCTGACTCCCTGAGACACTGGAGAGTGGTTTGCTGTTCCCTCCTCACAATTCTGCGCTGTGGCGTCAGCGAGAGATCCTCTCATATAATTCCAATCCTCTTGGGGGCGAGGAGCCATGTTTCGCCTCCTATCCTTTTGATAACTGTATCCTGCATCCCAGTGTATCTCTATATCAAGCTTCAAGCATGGTCTCTGAAATTGAACTTGAATGTTGTCCAAGTCAAGCCATCGAAAAAGGGAAAAGGACACCAGCAAGTACTTGTAAGCTGCAACGAGTTTAAGCGAGGAAACCTAACGGCAGTGTTTGAAGTGCTACCTGCGGATGCCACCTGCTACACGTCACGAGCACCACATGGGCTTGCCTAGGATGTTATCAGGCGAAGTTTACGTGTTATCGTGACGAGGTTTATCACTTATATTTGTGTGCACCAACTGCTGGGTGCTTTCATGTCACAAACAGACTTGCGCGAATATTGGGGCAGCCGAAAACGGCGTGTACATGACGAACACGGGTGCAACGGCTATCTGATAGTGCTGATCAATAATCGAATCCTTCACTCGTATCTGAATCACCCACCGCTACATTCACATTCCGAGTCGCCCCATCGCAACTATTTATTTCACTTCAAATAGAGGTAACCTCTATGCCCGTGGCCAATCAGACATACCAGTCGCCCTTGAAAGCACAAACTGGCCTATGACATCACGATGCGAATTAATCGTGAGAAATCTGGCTTTAGATAACGGTGGCATGGACCACGGTTTCACAGCACTCTCAGGAAACATCTCAGTCGAAGGGTTGTTTGAAGGGTTTCGTCAATCTCAAGGGAGGATCCCAGCACGCCAGTGGCGCTTCAAACACTGCCAAGACGCGACAGACTTGCACAGAAAGCTTGTTTTCTCGGTTATAAGAACGTGAAGCAAGACGTGCAGATCTACTCGCTAGTGTCATGAAACCGCCACGTCAGCTTGCTTGACAAGGTTTCTCAGTGTTTCTCTTGCACGCATTTTCACTGGAAAGACTCTGTTCTTATCTTCCCTTTCATTTATAGGTCAACACCTCGTTAATTAGTCATTGTGAACAAGCTCGCCGCAACGAGTCAAGTTCAACCTGCTGGTTCTGGCCTTGCAATGTCTACTACAAGCATATACAATCCGTCCAGAAATGCTATCACATCGACGAAGGCGACACTTCCGAATCGACGATGGAAGATAAATGATCTGCTGAATCAAACGAACGATGATTATATCTACTAGGGTCACGCAAAGGCGAAGGTACATACTCATTTGTCTTAAAACCCCGGCGCAAGGGAGACTCGGAAACGCACACATCGACCACGTTGAACCGAAATTGAGTCCGATTCTCTGGATGTCACTCCGCAACCAAATTGCGCCACATGTCAAGGAGACTGATCCTTTTCATGTTGGCTAACCAGGGTCTGTTGCTTGCGCTCATGTGTATCACAGCCCCCGTGGTTTCAGTTTTCAGTTTCAGATTCACAAATTTGGGGGCAACGGGTAATGCTGTCCCAAGTGATTCGTATCCAGTGCAAGTCGAGGATATTATGGACCTGGAATCTGAGGTTGAAGTCGGGAAATGGCGGTCCATCTCAGCATTCATTCCAAAGGGAGCCAGAACTACGTGGAAGCAGGGAGAAATAAGACCGCTGTCGCCTTTATATATAGTTGCTGCGGCCGAGTTCCGCGGTCCCTCGTGGTAGGGACTCACAACGGGTCGATTTCAAGGGGCATAAGACGCAATGGACGTCCAATATGTCGTGTGAACAGGCTTGAGAGTTGCAAAGGTTTGTTCCGATGGTAGGACCGTCTACCCGTTGACGAGCTGTTGGTCCGAGTCGTTGGATTCAATCCGACTGTACACCATTATCCCGTTGATCACGTCGCGTTCGTCTAGATCCGGTCGGCGGCCCCTGTCGGGCTCGGGATCGCTCGCGGAATCCACGACAATAAGAAAGCGATTCCTTCCCTGGAGAACTGCGAACTAACTCAATTTCGTGTAATGGAATGATAACGGCGTCCCGGGGGGCACCAAAATCGTGGACACAATGATGGAGGGCTCCGGTCGGCGGGTCGTTATCACGCGAGCTGGATAAGGCGTGGCACGTGCGAGTCGGAGACAGGGGTACGCCCACATGTTGTCAACGCATGGGCACTTTGGACGGGTGACACGATAACACAGTAGACTACATTGGTCACCCTCGAGGACTGGACTGGCGCATATCCGAAATGCCACCTGGACTTGTGGCAGTAGGATTGTGACATGCAGTGCACAGAACAGAAGTCAGAGACACCCGAGCACGTCGACTGTGACAATCTTGAGCCACGAGTTCCAGCAGTTCGCGCACAGCTGGACATTGCATCGATGACGTGCGATTTCCGAAAATGGAAAGGAGCGACCATGTGCACGCGAGCCAATCTGCGCGCGAGCGTGCGTGCACTCGGGTTATTACCAGCAGACCTCTGAGCTGTCGCTGTGCATCTTTTCCCTCTAGCCATGCGTGAGCCCTGCTGCGTGTCCACCGCACCCATCTGACGGCGTACTCCAGGTCTTATCATCCGCGACGACCCCACCGCCGTCGGTGACTACATCGCCAACTACATCGCCAAGCGGTCCGCTTCTCCCCTTGTTTCACTCCCCCGCACTCACGCTCTCCGCAGCATAAACGACTTTGCCCCCACCGCCAACAACCCGTTCGTCCTCGGTCTCCCTACCGGCTCGTCCCCGATCCCCACCTACAAGGCGCTCATCAAGTTCGTCAAGGAGGAAAAGCTCTCGTCCGTCCATTGTCTTATCTCCCTGCGGCGTCGATGACGTGAAGTACCAGCTTCAAACATGTCGTCACCTTCAACATGGACGAGTATGTCGGCCTCCCAAGAGACCACTGCGAGTCCTATCACACCTTCATGTTCCGCGAGTTCTTTTCGCACAGTACGTGCTTCTCTTTATCGATTCTGCCGTTCTCACGTCGCTCTCAAGTCGATATACCCCCCGCCCAGGTACATATCCTTGACGGCAACGCACCCGACCTCGTCGCGGAATGCAACGCGTACGAGGCTGCCATCAAGTCGTACGGCGGCATCGAGCTCTTTCTCGGCGGCATCGGCGAGGACGGTCACATTGCATTCAACGAACCCGGTCCGTCCGCACTGTCTGATATGACGTCACGATAACGATGTCACATCACTTATCGTCGTACACAGGCTCCTCCCTCGCGTCCCGCACGCGCATCAAAACCCTCGCCTACGACACCATCCTCGCCAACGCGCGCTTCTTTGACAATGACGTCTCCAAGGTCCCCCGGATGGCCCTCACCGTCGGTGTCGCCACCGTGCTTGATTCGCGCGAGGTCGTCGTCGTCGTCACCGGTTTACGCAAGAGTCTTGCGCTGAGCAAAGCGATTGGTGCGTCAACCTCGCCTGGGGCTATATGCGCGCGAATCGTGGGGTGCTGACTCTCTTTGTTTTGTCGATAGAGGAGGGCGTGAACCATTTGGTGAGTTCCGTTTGTGTTACATGCGCGGGTGCTCAACAGTGCGACAGTGGACGCTTTCGGCACTTCAACTTCACCCTTGGGCATTGATCGTCGTTGACGAGGATGCCACTGCAGGTACGTCGCTCAACCACGACGACGACGGCGTCTCTTACGTTGCGCCTAGAACTCCACGTCAAGACCGTGAAATACTTTAAATCTATCGAATACGTCCAGGAGCAGGTCGAAAAGACCCAAAAGGAGCTCCAGACAAAGGGTGAAGAGGCGGTGCAAGTTGGGAGTATGGAATAAAGTTGTGATCTGATCGAACTTGTACATTATTGACGCGATAGATGCGGTTGGAGAGTTTTGGGATCACCAGGGCACGCATGTATTGGGTCATACCGTTGGACCGGGCTCGACTGCCCCTGCCCTCCATGGAGAGCTCCCGCCGCACGGACGTAGGAGTCCAGCCACTACGCCACTCCTGCCACCGCCCACTAGCACTCTGCCGGCCAGCCCAGCCGGTCCAGCGTTCACTTGCTGCCCATCGTTGGGTGCATTCCGGATCACGGCCCGATTCTGAGCGTCCAGTGCCCTTTCCTGTTTTGGAAGTGCTACTCCTGCATTGCACGTGATGCGAAGCAAGCACGCCATAGCACGCCATCGCGCAGGGGGAATATAAAGACGAGGTTTCCATGCTATGAAAAGTTTTTACCCTCTCCTTTATACTTTTAAGCCTTGCCATTGATTTGATCATCATCACTTCACCGGCGAATCGACCGCATCCTCTGAGGGCTTACACGTTGCTAGACCCGCAACTCGGACCGGTCCACGGGTGCTTCAAGACTCTGAGCCAAACTTCGAGGACCGTCCAATGTCCATCTCTATGCTGCTGCTTCCCTCGCACGATGTCGACGTCTACAACCCCCATGTGCTCCTGCTTGTGCCTCGTGTGCCGCGTGTTTCGTCGTTTGATTCAGACTCCGCTTATCCGGGCGACAGCGAGCAAGCCGGGCTGGGGCGGCGTCGCATCCGGTCTGACCCGTGTTGCAATTACATTGCAACTCCATTCCTGGACCCCGTTTCGCTCCTCATGTGAGTTCCCCGTTCCCGTAACCGCCTTTTTTCGATCATGGTTTGGGCTTCGCTTCTTTGTTTGGGGTTACCCCATTTCCCTTTTGTATAGCTAGTCTCGGATAGCATCCGACTCGTGACAGCTGTTCAAGCAACCCGCTCGGATCTTTGGCCTTGAATGTGTACGTGTTTGTACGTAGGTCTTGTCACCTTATAAATTTGCTTTTGTGCGCCCCCACGGCATCGTTGCGTCTCTTGTGTGCTTTTTGACTTTGAGTATGTCTGCACCCTCTGTCTCGTACACTACTTCCAGTCAGTCGGACTCTGGGCTGTCTGGAACCAGTACGCCGTCCTCTGAATTTGTGCCCTCCAAGCTTTATCTCCTCTCTCCACTCTTCATCGATGGTGTTCGCCTCCAGGCGTTCACGTCCAAGCTCGAAAAGGGCTATGGCGATAAGATTCTCTTGTCGGTTGCCCATGAAGGGGCGTTTGACGTGAAAGACGTGCAGGCAGCTGTGATGCGCCTCGGTGAGGCCCTCCCGGATCTTGGCCTGGTGGACAAGCAGTGGGTCAAGGTTCCCGAAGGTAAGACGTGTGTTCCTGCACGTGCGTCACTCTAGTAAACCCTCCGTTTTCCTAGGTGGTGCTTTTTATCTTGTCGATGCCGCACCTATACCACTTGGAGAGGTATCGTCAGTGGACGAGTTTGTCAACGCCCATGACAAGGAAGCTCTGGTGGGTGCCTTGCGGGAATAGGGAGTATATCGAGGCTTACGTTTCCCTCTCCCCCTAGACTACCCCCGCAGAAGCATTGAACATCTTTTCTTCGAGCGGCCTTCGCGTCGTATTTTCCGTCTCGTCTGGCACGGAGAGCGTTCCCCCGCCCACACTGGGTGGCGGCCGCACCACACTCTACCTCCTCGAGCGTCCTCAAGTATCCTTTCCCCCACTCCCCTCCCTCGCGCCGTTTGGCGTGCCCACGCTCGACGACTGGCGTGCACTGTGGGCGGCCTGGGATCTGGTGACGCTCGGCACGATTCCCTCAGTGATGTTGCACCAGAAGCCGATCGACTTGAGACACAAGTGTCTGTTTTACATTGGGCACATTCCGACGTCAGTCTGGTTGGGTGCATGGTGTGACCTGGATTGAGTGCTAATCGATGTGCGAATAGGTTCTTGGACATGTTGATGAGCAAGGCGTTGGGCGAGCCCAACACGGAGCCGAAATACTTTACGCTGATATTCGAGGTGGGTGAGGAGCGGGAACGTGGGTCGAGATCGGCTGACGAGCTTGAATTTTGGTTAGCGTGGTATCGATCCGCACGTGGACGATCCCGAACATTGCCACGTACGTCCTATTCTTGCCGTTCTCGGCCGAGTGTACTGTTTGCTGACACGGGTTGCCACTTGAACAGCGCCACTCGGAAGTGCCGGTCAAGGACGAAGATTGGCCGACGCTCGGAAGCATCCTCGCGTTCCGCGACCGCGTGCGTGCGCGCTTGATACGGTTGTATGACGACGTTGCTGCTGGACGACGGACGCTCGACAGGCACATCGGCCGGATGTTGGCGATGACGCTCGAGCACGAGGGTTGGCACGTCGAGGTGGGTACACTTGTCGCTGTCGCTGTCGTGGGTCGGTTCTGAGTCCTGACGTGCTCGGCAGACGTTGCTATACATGCTCATCCAGCGGGCAGGCATGGAGACGCTTCCGCCCCCCGGCTTTGCGCCCCCGCCGTGGTCTGCGCTCGCAGCCGCATGGGACGCGAGCAAGTGTGCGCCGACCACGCCCACCGTCCCCCTCGGGCCGACTACGATCACGTTGGGGCACGATGACTGCGAAGGGGACGA
This sequence comes from Imleria badia, assembly GCA_015039435.1. Lineage (NCBI taxonomy): Eukaryota > Fungi > Basidiomycota > Agaricomycetes > Boletales > Boletaceae > Imleria > Imleria badia. Next base: position 14,285 of record MU131125.1, read on the forward strand.
TCTCAACCCCGAGGTGACGCACCGCGTGGACGGCCATGAATTCGGATGGGACAATGAGAGTCCCGCGCGGGCGGTCGCGGTGGGGCGGGTGCGCATGGAGTGGCGACCCGTCACCAACGAGGCGTATCTCGCGTTTTGGAACGCGGATGGGCGGACGCAGGTCGAGTTCCCGCCGAGTTGGGTGTCGACCGACGACGGAATCGAGGTGCGTGGCTCCATGGACGCGTTTGTGTGTTGCTCATGGGGGTGCGCATGGATAGGTCCGCACGATGTATGGGCCCGTGCAGATGAGTGTTGCGAGGCATTGGCCGGTGTTGACGTCGTACGACGGTCTGTTGGCGTATGCGACGTCCAAGGGGGGGCGACTTCCGACGGAGCCTGAGCTAAGGCTCTTTCTCGACACGTACGACGTTGGCCACGCGGGCGGTGCCAACGTCGGGTTCAGACACTGGCACCCCGTTCCGTGAGTATCCCTTCCTCTCCAACCCACGCCCATCTCGCTCATCGCACGCGCAACCTTGCAGCGCCACGGCCGGTATCGACGAACACGACGGCAAAGGCACCAACGGCGGTGTCTGGGAATGGACGTCGACCCTGTTCAGCGAGCACGCAGGCCTCTTCCCGACCGCGCACTTTCCGGGGTACTCGACCGACTTTTTCGACGGCAAGCACCACGTGGCGCTCGGGGGCTCGTACGCGACGATGCCGCGGCTGGCGGGGCGGCGGACGGTGAAGAATTTTTATCAGCATAATTATCCATATCCGTGGGTAGGCGCGAGGGTCGTGTATGATGCGTGAGGCGTGCGGCGGCCGCGCGGGGTGACGGGTTTGCTCCGTCGATGGGTCTGGATCTTGTGCTATATTCTCCTTGTTCGTATGCGCCTTGTTTTTCCACGGTGCGCCGTGTAATCTCTTTTGTCATGCTTAGTAGAGTGTAGATTCCTCTGTAACGGTACTAATATCGAAGCCATGCATGTTACAGATTGGCTCTGTCGCGAGGTGTTCTAGTTTTGGCGTCTGGACTATGGAATGGACAGGATTCCGACTTGAACCCGCGCGCGCGCGACCTTGCCCTTGTCCAAATTTGAACTCCAACCGAGACCCGAATTGAGAGAGTGGGACGATCGATGCGGCGCGACCACGCGATAAGCAATGTATAGCGTCATTTTGCCTGAGATGACACGACCTCGAACCCGGAGCGGACGTGGTGTGGGGTGATGACACGAGGTGTTACAGTGGGGCGCCTCCGACTCGGAACGACAAGTGTCCGGGAGTAGTGAAGAGGTCGGGTCGGAGAGCCCCACGGATGGTTACTCATTTTCAATTAATGCCACGAACACGATCAAATGTCCGAAAACCGCCTGCCATGCACTGGCACGGAACCCACTCGGAAATGATCATGATGTCGTGAACAAACGTGTGGACCAACACGAGTCGGATGATCCGAGAACCTCCAGGGCCTTAAGTCTAGCGGGTTTTACCGTGGGACTGGTGCCAGTGCGGGGACTATGGGGCGGATATCAAGTTACTCAGGACATTGGGACTGCCACAGAGCATGGTTATTTGACAAGTGGTATACCGCGCAAACACGTGTGCTGCCTCCAGAGTCCGTAGGAAACATCCACACCATCCTTCGTCAACACTACACATACTAGATGGCATTTGATACCAGGAAACGCAATGCTATAGTTTGGATTCTACTTTCGTAGCGGCCGCCTGTTGCAGTCGTCCCAAATACCACAACGTGGCGTCCTTCATCTCTGCCAGCAGCTACTGTATCATGTCCGTGCTATACACGTTCTCGGCATAGAACGAAAAGTACTGGAGTTGTCCACGGGAGGTCAAGGCCCCCACATAAATATCCCCAGGCCGCGACCGGAAATGTGTCTGCCAATACTCAACGTGCAGTCGTGGGGTATCACAGTGGCGCACCACGTCGTCGGGGACTGTGCAGACGTGGTATCCCGTATGGTGCGGGTGAGGGGATGGGGAGAGCGGGCGGCTGGCGGGCATTGGGTAATCGAGCGGAATCATGCTATCCATCTACTTCCAGACGCGTCAAACGGTGTCGAAAATCAGACCACCATGCGACCACTCACATCTCCCAAGCTCGCGCCACGATGTGAGTACGGGTCCACGCGCTGGAAACGAAAGCGGGTGGTGTGCCTCGGCGCTCGTTATGGCGCGCTCTCCGGCCTGACGCCAGCGCGCGGCCCTCGTCGCGATCATTTCGAGTGGCTCGCTGTGCGACGCGATGCACAGCTCGAGGAACCGAGGATGTCGAAACAGCGTCTCGCACTTTGACCGCATCCATTTGCACCGCAACAAGAGCCGGTCAAACGACATGAGATCTTGGAAAAGGGGTGCGCCATCGACGAGTTCCAAGTGGCTTGTGTTCTTGCTCGCCATCGCGCCGAGCGGCATGAATGGCAGGACGGGTTGGTAGAAGCCAAAGTTCAGCCCTACTTTTCCCGAGCCGCCTTTTGTGAACCAGTCCTGGGTCCAATATGGGCGGAGGTTCACCATTCCGATGCACAACATTGGCTGGCGTCTTCGATGCTCCAATTCTTTGTCCGGGATTTCGCCCTTCAGATATCGGCGGCATAACAATCGAGAGAGGGACCTGGAAAAACGTGTGGTATGCAGAATTAAGGGTAACATTGTGATGTCGGCAGTTGGAGAGGATAAGCGCGGACACGTCTCGCGGGAAGGACATCACCCGGAGGCACGACCTTGCAGGCGTAAGTAGTTGCTGTTGCTTGTGTGAAATTTCCAGGCAACGTGTGTCCACCCTATCGCTGGCACGTCAGTGCTATATTGATCCAGGAAATACAACCTCTTACCGCGAATCGTGCACATCGCACAACATAAAAAGGATATCCTATAGCCCACCTCTATCTTCTTTTAGTAATCGATAAATTATCAGGAAATATGTGACTCTCGGTGGGGGAATACATTTCAAGTCTCTCCTCGATGGGCATGGATAAAGATCAAGGAAGTTGCCAGCGTCTGAAAGAATGATTGGAGAACCGTACTAGTCGAACTCCCATCCGTGATGTAATGAGCGATCGTGAGAACGACGTGAAAGTGTTCTGGCCGATCTATTCTCCGGAGCACGTATATCCGAGCGAGCAGTTTCAGCGATATCGGTCGCGGGCCATCCAAGTTATCGGTGATGAATCGTTCAGCTTCACGAAGAGAGGTCACATTCTGTCCGCGAACGACAAAGTGGGGACCACTCTCTTCTTCGTGTACTTCGGCCGAAATGAGCGGAAAGCGTCGTTTCACGGACGACCACGCGCGGCGCACGTTGTCTGGCGTGTAGATGGCCACATCTCTCGGTCTTATGATGCACAGATAGACATGCATCACAGTATCAGTTGTGCCGTTCCGGATGCCATCCAATAGTAAAGTGCTTGTGTAATCCCGAGGGGTCGTTGCCAGTAACGTCGGCCCGGGGTTGCGGTAGTCTGCATCCAGGTAGATATCGCGGAGGGAGAGCGGCTTGGACGACCAGTCACTCCAACACTTTATAGGCATCACTCGGCTGTGTTTTAGAGCAATGTTACACGCACCATGTTACCCTCCACGGTACTGCCCTCAGAGTCGTCCCCTGAAAAGCTTAATTCAGCCGATTTCTATGAACTTTCCGAAGTCGTTTGCCGCGATACCCACCAATCAGAAACCGAGATTCTTAGAAAATGCCGACATTACCATATAGTTTTTGCAGATCATTCTGATAGGTGGGATGTCCGTTGATTGACGTTCTTCTCACCGGTGCATGGGTCAAGGGAAAGGTACCAGGAGTGTTACAACCATCAAAGAGTTGTCCTGGCAGCGACGGCGACTCTAACTCGCCAAAGCTGACGCATTAAGCCCGATTTCTGAGTGGCCACCGTTTGTAGTACTGGGGGTGGATTAAGCACTGGGTCGAATGAACAAGGCTAAATAACCTTATCAACTTACTGTCGTGACAAGGAATTGGGTCCACAGTAAAACATAAAGTGAGAATTTGGGGTAATGGCAATCGACAGTCTTGTGAATGCCGCGGCCCCGTGACAAGTTCCGAACTTCGGCCCTATTTGACGTATGGTACTAGTGTCAGTTGAACTTCTATTAGCCACCTTAGCTTCGACGTACAGTGACAACTTCAGACGGTGAGGAGAACGACTTCAAGGCAAACATTCCACATATACGGCACTGCCAGTGGCAGATGCTCTTGGGTGCATATGACCTGTGATGCCGGGCTTGTCACGGTCGCATTGACGAGCCGCCCTGGGGTTGACTTCCGCCGACAGTCCTGGAGGTCCTGGCAACAAAGCAAATTTCACCCCTGCTCTCGTAATCTTCCCAGAGCAAGTTCAAGTTGCAAGTTGAAACCTGCCAGTGCCAATCCGCAAAATTACTATACTCAAGGATAGAAGGAGTCATGTATGCGACCCTGTAAGTTGGAACACTTCAGTAAGTTGCATGCTGTAACAATGTTGTAAGACACCGTTTGCGATCGCTTAAAAAGTGTCAGACCGCCGTGACCTGCCAGGCTCGAAGTGCCTAATGCGTTAACTTCGGACTGTTGGATGAATTGGATGACGCCACGCGAAAGCTCACCGTTGCCCCTTGATCGACCTTTACTGTTAGACCACTCATTTGTGGCGTGTACTTACAGGGTTTGGGGGCTGGCCATCCGCCAAACGGGCAGGGAGGATATAAAACATTCTCCCACTGGCAGTTAAACCCGGTTTCTCCCCGCTTCCATTCACAAACGACATGTTCAACCACGTTCACGAAGAAATGCTCGCTCTTCACAAGGAGGAGCAAGCCTATGCCGACAAGGTCTCTCTCGAAAACCCAATAAACGCTCGTCGTCGGCTCGTCCAAGTTGAAAGGAGTAGTCCAATCTTCGCCGAAAGTGCGTAATGCCCACTCATGGAGGGTGGAAAGTGAGATGCTAACGTCTCCGTATCCACCGCAACAGTAGAGCAACTTTTCGCAAAGAGCTGGCATCGTTGTGAAAAATGCAAGCCTAAAGTCCAGTTCATATTCGAGGTCCAATGGCCGGAACATGCTCTACGACCATATTTCGCCTACAGGTATCACTAGTCTCAATACGTCGGCTTGTTGGGTTGCTGAGCTGTCAATTAGAGCAAAAGTGCAAGAGTCCACGCATGCCGAAGATGGGCGAGGAAACGAAAAATTTCTTTTCCACGGCACAAATCGTGCATGCGTATTGGGTGAATCACCGTCCACCATACTCCTTTGTTATCGCAAACGATGTTCTCTTTGCTCAATTTTGCGCACCTCACTCGCCGTGAGCAAGTGTGGTAAGCTGTCTTTTTTTCTTCTTCCCACCCCTTGGCCACTAAATAGACTTCAAGGGACGAAGAACGCATTCAAGCGGTATGTAAGATCTTACGACATGAACTTTCTCAAATGACCTTGATGTCTTGCTAACGCAGGTATGGGAATGGTATCTACCTCACCCCCTGTTCGTCAAGTACGTGCGGTATCAAGTTCTAATCACCCCCGCGGCCTTTCGTTTTCTCACCAAGCATAGAGGCAGATGAATACGTCTCTAACTTTTCTCACAGCGCCTCCCTCCGCGTCATGTTGATCAACCGAGTCGTCATAGGAAATGCGTTCAAGACCTATCGAAACGCACCCCAGATCGTACCGCTGTCGGATGAGTACAATTCGGTACGAGAATGGCATTCCGAATCTGTTTATTGGGTGGTCCTTAGAACAATAACTTGTCACCCAGGTCGAAGCCGAACCTGGGCCCGAGTCAGACCTGGTCAACCCAGGTCAGTCTGCCTTTTGCTCCTTTTCTCTCTTCCTCCTGTTGAGACCGCTGATCGATAGAGACGGTCATATATGACAACGACGCAGTGCGTCCGGCTTATGTGATCGTGTATGGGAAGAGATCGCATGCGGTACCGAGTTGGTGGACGTTCCTCGGGAGGTTGTTGCAGACCCCTCGTTTCTAATCATGTTGCTACAGTGTTGATGGCGAGCGGGAAGGGAGCTGGCTCTTCAGTCACTGTCCCCGTCATTCCAGTGCGACAACAGCTCGTAAGACTTGCTTGTGCACTTTTGTATTCAACATTTCAGCCAAGTTGGCGGGAGCAATTGAAAATATCTGGTTGTGAGGCAGTGGCTCCATGACATTGCTACCAATACTACCCTCTTTTTGTGCCAGCCCAACCAACATTACTCAATTATACAAGTGAAACTTCAAGATATATCTCACATACACAGCTATCTAGGCACATTCATCAAGCCAATGCATGGAATGCATGATGCACTGCCGCTGCCGTGAACTGGTCTGTGACTTAAACCTACTTTGAATCAACATCCATTGACACCGGAAATGATCCCGTTGTTGAAATGTTGACACATTACAGTTGGAAAATAGTGGCATGACGAAGGTAAAGGGAGCAAGCCATCACCATTTTTTCCCACCTACCAACATACAGATCAACCTTGTGATCTCGCCCATGGGCTCGGGCCTGGAACTTCATCCATATACAGCATCGCAACTTGTGAGAACTGGTCGCTGTTTTTGTCTGTCATTTGTTGATGATTGTGTTAGGGGCAAACAGCCCTGATATGGTAATGATATTTGTGGCGTTGTAATGGGTACATGTGATATCTCATATCACATGCACCGTAGTTAGTATTAAAACAGAGGGCTGTCTTGATGACGGCCCTCATCTTACTTACACCTGTACCTAGTACGTCTCATCTGGCAAATCCCATAGCGGTTCACTTTGCCTGTGTGAGCAAAAGGTGCTCGAAGTAAGGTAACACCCTTTACAATTTTTTGAAGTGTGTTCACTTTGATTCGACAATGAGTCGTACAGTAACGCGCAGCCAAACATGTACCATGGTGGGAAATCTGCCTCTGGGAGGCGGTAGTCAACAACCTCCAAAAGACCCCCCTGAAAACAAGAAATCATCGAAAAAGTCAAAAAAAGGAGCTGCGGCTCCAAGCAAGACCAAGGACAAGGGCAAACAGCCTGAGTCCTCAGCCCCAATGCCTGGAGAATTCCAGACTCCTCCGTTGGGAAGCCGACTAGAAAAAATAACGAAGGACGCACTGAGCAAGTACAGGGACACAATGAGTCCATTGACCCCTCATTGTTCCAAAATCGAGCTGACCAGGATCACTATCGATCCCGAACCAGATCCGAGGGAAGAAAGCCCTCTCACTCAGCTATACACCAAAGGCATAATGCCTTCATTCTGGAGATCCGAGACTCCGTTGGATCCTCAAATCGCCCTCACAACGATACATCAGGTAAATTTTAAGGGAACAATAATCCATTATAATCCCTGGCAGAGAATTGATATCTATTTTGTGTGCTTATTTGGTGCTTG